>JAJNNX010000071.1:0-235105 GCA_023159155.1 Ustulina deusta | reverse complement strand
TTATAAACTGCCTAATTAATACTAAGTGTTTAAGCAATTTAAGAAGTTAAAAAAAACTATACTTATTAGAACATAAAAGAAATTATTAGTATTTGCGTTTTAAAACCTAAAAAAAAGAAAAATTCTTTAACTAAATTAAGACTAGGATAGCTCGCTTGCTTAAAAAGCTATTTAAAGGCAAACTTTTAAAAGAACTAGGTACTATTATTACTAATACTTTAAAGAAATTCTAGTTAGATCTACAGCTAACCTTTTTAATTTAGTTTTATTTAATTAATATGTGTTATTTTTGTTTTAAAAACTAAACTTTATATTTTTTTTGTAATATAATTAGCCTATTAGTTATTATAACTAGCTATAATACTCATAAAAAAAACTTGATATATAAATAGAACTTTATTCTAAAATAACTAAAAAAGCAGGACTACTTAGCTAAAACTTAATTTATAAGCTTTTATATCTATTTTAAAATACCTAAAATAATCTGCCTGCTAGTCTTTCTAATAAATATAAAAATAACCTAACCTTAGAAAAACTAGTAATAAAACAAATTAAAAAAGCGATAAAAATATAAAAGTAAATAAAAAAAGATTATAACTTTAGTTATGATAAAAGGCCTCTAATTTGCTAGAACTATAAAATTAAAAGATATTCTTTATATAATTATACTAAAAAATAAAAACCTTAAAAAAAAGAATCAGATCTATAATACTATTTAATAAAAATAATTATTATTAATTTATTTTTAATATAATTTACTAAAAACTAATCTAAATATAAAAATTTTATTAGTATATAATCTATAAATATAAAAAAGATTATTAAAAAATAGGCTTTTTTTGGGCTAATTTTTTTTTTTTAAAAAAAGTAGTAAGCTAGCATTTTTAAATAAATAGCTTTAGGATTAACTAACTTATTGGCTAATCAAGCTAAAAAAGTTATTTATAAATAAAATACTGTTTTAATTTAGGCCTATAAAAATAATTAAAAAGACCAAATTAATATTAAATATTTTTTTATACTACTTTTTTTTTAGATTATATAAAAGCAGTTTTTTAATTGTTTTTTATTATTAAAGCTTAGTTTATTTAAAAAATAGGATTATTTCTAACTATTAAGCTAAAGCAGCTAAAGTTTTTTTTAAAAAGAAAAAACATTATTTTGTACTAGTAAAACCTTAAACTTTGTAAGGCTTAATTATTATTATAGTTTATAAAAATAAAGCTTAAATAAATAATAAAAAAACTTATTTTAAATATATTAAAGAAATATTTAATAAATTATTATTAATTATATTTTAGTTAATAAAAAAGCTTTAGCTAATTTAATAAGCTTTATATATGCAATATAATATAATTTGCTTTTTTATATTATTTTTAAGCTATTAGAGCTAAAAATAGCTAATAATAGTACTACCCCGATTAAGTATCATATAGTTTTTTTTTTAGTTATAAAAGAAATTTTATTTATTATAAAAGTTTATATTATAAAAAATAATTAAATTTATAAAATATTTTTTAATAAAGCTAATTAAATTATTTTGTAAGGCTTAAAAAATATTTAATATTTTAATTATATATAATGCTTTAGCTATAAAACTTATATATATTTAAAACGCTAAAAATAAATTTTATTAATTTTTTTATATTAATAATTACTTGTTTACTAAGTTTAAAAAAGATTTTAAAAGATTTTTAGGTTTTAAAAAAAAAATATTAAATATTATTAAATTAGTATTAGTTTTATTTTATTTTTTAAAAACTAACCAAAAGTTTAATTTTAAGCTAAACTTAAAAAAAATCTTTATATAGCTTAAAGTATTAATTTATTGCTTTTTAAACTTTAAAAAAACTAAAAAAAATAAATATTTTTTGCTACTAAGCTAGAAATTATTTTTAAACTACTAATAAATTTAAATATGCTAGCTAAAAAAATCTTATTTATTAATACTAGCAAAAATATTTTAGTACTTATAGTAAGAAATCTATTTATTATTAATTTATAGATTATAAATAAACTATTAATAAAAAAACTTATTATAACTAAAGTTTAAAATAAATATTTATTATAAGCTTTACTATTTATTACTTCTAATAAAGCATTTTTTAAAAACATAGGATTATTTTTATTGATTATTCCTAATTATATTAATAAATATATAAAGATTTTAAAAAGTTAATTTATATTTTATTTATGTTTTATAAAACTTTTTTTTATTTATTAAAAAAATAGTTTTTGCTTTTAATATTAATTATAATAAAATATTATATTAGTATAAATTATTAATTTAAAATAATAATAAAACTTATTTTATTAAGTTCTGCTATATTATTAAAAATAAAATAAAATAATTATTTTTATTGCTTAATATATATAATAACTAAAAACAAATAGTGTTAGTTTTAAATAATTGTTTAGATATAAATTTAGCTTTAGTAGCTATAGAACAAAATGAAATTTTTTGTAATAATTTTAGAAAATTTCTAAGAAATAAATTTAATATAGATTTAGTAATTAATATAAAACTAGTTAGTTTTTTTGAGAAAAAAGGATTAATTATTTCTGTTTTTTATAATTTTGTATTTTTATTATTATTTAAATATGTTTTTTTAACCTAGAAAATATAAAAAAAACTCTAAATATAATACAAATTTAAATATTATTTTTTATTTAAAGGCCTTTAAACTATAATTAATATATAGTTTGTTTAATTCTTATTTATTATTAAAAATAGAGCTAGAACTTTAAAATAGTAAATATTAGTTTAAAAACTATATTATACTTAAAAATTTGTTTTATTATAAGTTTTAGAAATATAAAAAAAACTAATTTAGTTAAGTATACTATTATAACTAATTTTATAGTAGCTTTTTTGGCTTTATTAACCCAAATATATTATTAAAAAAAGCAATTTATTACTAGAATCTTTTTTGAATTAGAATTTGTTAGCTTTATTTATTTAAGGATATTTATTTAAAAAATATAAACTTATTATTTATTTAAAACTAAGCTAAAAAAAAAATTTATATATTATTATATTTCAATAAACTAAACTATAATTAAACTTTAGTAACTAATATATTAATAAAATAAAGTTTTTTATATTTTAATTTAAAAAAATTATAATATTTTTTAAAGAAATATTGCTTATAAGTTTTAGGTTATATTAATAAAATATAAAAATTAACTAAAAACTAGATTTATTGTTTTTAATAATTTATATATAAGCTAAAAAATGCCTTAAAATATAATAGGTTTTTTTTTATATTTACTATATTTTAAGAAATATTAGCTTTAAAAAATAGCTATTTATAAAGAATTTTTCTAGCTTTTTACTTTTTTTTTTTAAGAATATTACTTAAAATAAAAAGTAATTTTTAATATTTTTATTAATAATTATAATATGTTTGGCTATACGTTTAATAATCTTTTTAATTTTTATATATTTAATATTTTTTATAAATTATATTTATTTCAATTGGCTTTTTTTTTTAAATAATTTTATTTATAAATAGTATTAATATATTAAGTTTTAAATTATTTTAGGAATAAATATAACTATTTTTAAAGTATTAAAATTAATTTAAAGAATAAGTATTAAATAAAAATTATTTAACTAATATATTAGAACTAGAAGATTTTTTATATTTAGTTTTATATTTTAAAATATATTTAAAAAAAAAAAGCAAACTTAATTAATATATCAAAAAATGTTTATTAGAAATTGGGTCTAAAAATAACCTTAAAAAATTTTAACAAAAAGCTTTTTATATAATATATAAAAAAATTTAAAACTGTATTATTAAAAATTTTTATTTTTTTATTTAGTATTACCTAACTATTAACGCTTTATTAATAGAACTAAATAAAGTATTATTTTAAATAGCTAGTTAATTTATTAGAACTAAAATTATTAATAAAAATATAATTTTTATAAGAATTTTTATATTTATATTATTTAGATTTTTTAATTTAAAAACAAAATATAACACTAAAAAAAAAACTTTAAAAGTAGTCCGCTGTTTAATAAAATATTACTAGTTAGTTATTAAATTTTAGTTTTTAATTATATTATATATAAATTATTATAACTTAATAAATATTTTAAAAATTAAATTAGAAGTTTTAAAAAAAATCGCTATATAAATTAAGCAGCTGAAAAAATATTAGTTTATTATTTATTACTATTTAAATATTTCTAAAATTATTAGAATTATAAATAGACTATTCTAGATTAATAAACTAACTTATAAATTTACTAAGCAATTTGATTCTAAAAAATTGCCTTTTTTTATAGTTAATTTTACTAACATTTAGCTTTTTTTTTATATTTTTAAAAAAAAAAGCAGTCTAAATATTTATTTATTTATTTTTGTTAATTTAATTAATAAAAACTTAAAAAACTTCTCTAAAGATTATTTAGTTTATTTGTAATATAAAAATATTATAAAAGTTATAATTTTAAGTTATAAAATATAAAAAATTTTTTTTTTTAAATAAATATTATTATTTAGTTTAAAATTTAGCTTACTACTAGATTATTAATAAATATTTTTATTAAAAAAAACAAAATAGCTATTTTTCCGAATACTTATTACTTTATAAAATTAATACTATTTTGGACTAGGTTTATAATAGCTATAAATATTTTAATATTTTAATAACTTTTTATAACTTATAAGCTTACTTTTAGTAACTTTTTTAGTTTTTAAATATAAGCAAATATTATAAATAATATTATATTTATACTAAAGTTAAACCTAAACTATTTCTAACTATTAAGCAAAAAATAGTTGTTATAAAACTATAAAATATAATAAGTATAAATTATATAGAACTAATATATTTAAAAGCTTTTAATAAAATATTTTATATTTTAATTATAATTAATTATTTTAGCTAATTTACTTGTGCTTTTATAACTAAAAAAATAAAATAATTCTTTATTGTTTAAGCCTAAGAAATCTTAATCTTAGTATTTGTCTACTTCTAATAGTTGTCTATAAATAATATATTTTTAAAAAAAAGGGACTAAAATTAAATATAGTTTTTTTAATTTTTTATGGACCTATAGCTTAGTAAAAAAAGATATTTAATTTATTTTTATATTACTAAAAAAATAAGCATTAGAAACTAGATATACTAATTTAGAAAAATAGCTAGTATATATAAAAAAAAGCTACTAAAGTTATTAATTTACAAAAAATAACTAGTACTAATTTATTACTAGCCTAGATTTTATTTAAATAAAATATATATTTAATTGCTTTAGTACTAAAAAGAGCTAATATAAAAATTGTTATAAATAAAGCTTTTAAGCTAAATATAATAAAATATTTAATAATTAAACAAAAAAAAACAAAAAAAATTATAATAATTCTTAATTATATGCAAAAACAAACTTGCTAAAAAAAACAGCTTATAAGTACTAGAAAGGCTAATAAGTATAGGAATATATTTAGAATTAAAACTAACTAATATAATTATATTAAAAACAAAAAAATAATTTTTAATATAATACTATAAAAATAACAAAACTCTATTTAGTATAAAAAGATTATATAAAATTATTAATATTATATTAGAAGTTTTAATATAAATTATAAACATATTATATATAAAAAATTAAAAAAAAATTAAAAATATGCTATATATAACTAAATAAATAGTTATTAACTAATTAAATATTTTTTATTTAAATTATTAATAGTTTATTTAATTTTATGTAATATTTTTATTATATAGTTATTTTATTTAAAGCTTTATGTTATTTAGCCTAAAAAAAAAAAAATTTTCTTTTAACTTTTATTTGCAAAACATTCTTTATTTGTATGCTAATACTTATTAACTGCAGGTTTAAGTCTTATACCTGCTAATCTAGTCTATGCCTACGCTTGATCCTACTATTTATGTTTTAAAAGCTAGCCTTGGTTCGCTTAGAACATTATACTATTTCTTAGATTAAATCTTTTATTTTAATTAAATTACTTTTTAAAGCTGCTAACTAAACATATACCCCTTTATAACCTTTTTTATATCTGATTAAATAAAAATAAAAAAGATATAATCTAACCAGGCATAAAAAAAAACTTGTTAGACCAAAGCAAAAACTTAACGAAGCGTAGCTAAAATTAAAAAAATTAAATTTTTTAAGAAATATAAATAATACAAATATATTATAATAGAAGTTTTTCTATTAAAAAGAAATAGTATAAAAATAAAATATATATTTATTTTTAGATATAATAAGAATATTTCTATATATTAAAACTTTTATATTAAAGATTTTAAAAAAATATATAGTTTATAAGTTAAAATAAATAAAATAATAGTTAGTTTTTAAAGTAATAAAACTAATTAAAGCTAAAACAAAAAGTAAAAAAAAATTTTATTTTTTATAAAAAAAAATTTTTTTATTAAAGTCAAAAAATTTAATATTATTAATTTTATAGATTATAAATTACTTGGACTAAAAATAATTAGTATTTTTAAATAAAAAAAAACTTATTAATAATTTTATAATTTATAGTCTAAATAGTTAAAAAATAGCTTAGGAATTATTAAAATAAAAACTTGTTATATTAAAAAAATCAATTTATAAATTAAACTACTTATTATTAAACATTTCTTAAGTGTTTTTTAAATAAAAACAAATAAAGTTTGTTTTACTTGTATTAATATATTTAATATATTAATTAATAAATTTGATCTAATTTAATTAGAGGTAGCTTAGAACTAGCAAGTATTTATTAATTAAAAAAGCCCTATTTATTAAAAAGTAGTGCAATACTAAAAAAAAGTTAAAAAATGTTATTTTTTTTAGCTAAGTAATTGAAAAATTTAAAAATTTTAATTTTAAAAATAATTAAAAAATAATTATATAAAGTAAGCAAAAATAATTTAAACTAAAGCTTTAAAAAAAAGTTAGCTTATTTTATTTTATTTTTTAGATATATAGTTATATTAAAAAAAGTAATTATATTAGTTCATATATATAAAACAAACTAGAGCTAGAAGTTATTTTTTATAAATAGTATTAATTTTTTAGCGCTAACCCTAGAATAAAGTTTATTAATAATTTAATTATTTTTAAAATTTTAAAAAAATTTTAAACATATATATAAAAGCTTAAATTATTTTATTTTAATAAGACTTACTTAGTTATATTTGACTTTAAAAATATTAATATTTGTTTGGAGTAATATATATAAAATAATATTAAAGCTTAGTATTTTTAAGTTTTTAAAAAAGCTAGAATAAAAAATAATAGTAAAATCTTTAAAGTAAAAATTTTTTATATTTAAAAGAACTTAATAAAATTATTTTAAACTTAAAAATTTTTTTTAAAAAATCTGCTATTTAAACTAGTTTAAGCTTTATTTATTTAAGAAAAGCTTTTAAAAACTTATAAAAAAATCTAGCAAAAAAAAAAGAAAAAATTTTAATATATTATATTTAAAGTTATTTTTAAAAAAATTAACTTTAGTATTAAATAAAGCTATTAGTAGTTAAAAATTTTAACCTTATATATAATATAAAATATTTAGAGCTAATTTATAAAAAAATATATTTAGGTTTAGGACTAGCTTATAAAAAATAATTAATAAATCTGATTTAGCTATTACTAAATAGTTTTTTTATAAAATTATAAAAAAAACACTAAAAAAAAGTTCATTTTAATTATTATATATATTTATTAATTTATATTATTAAAAAAGATAGTTGCAAATTAATATTTTATAAAATTAAATAATTTTTTAATAAAAAGTATTAGTTCTAGTTTAAATAAAGTATTAATAAATAGAAAACTAGCTATTATTTAATATTAGAAAAAACTTATATAATTGTTTCTAAAATTAAAACTAATTATAAAAATTTAAATTAAGCGGATTAATAAAAATAAAAAATATTTTTATTTTATTTAGATTTTTTTTTAAGTACTAATTTTTATATATTTATTTTAAACTTATTTAATTGAGTTTTTTAGTAATTACTAAACAAGCTTTTAACTTAAAAATATTTATAAAAAATAAAGCATTAATTAAATTAATATAGAATAAACTAACTTTTTTTAAAATATTTATTACTTGATTTAGAAAAATAAAAACTTTATTTATATTAAAATATAATGTAAAAAATAAAATAAACCTAATAATAATTTTTAATTTTGCTTAATACTAATAAAAAACTAGCTTACTAAATATTTATTTTTAAATTAAAAAATAATAATAAAAAGCTTACTAGTTATAAAAATATTGAAAATATATTAAAAAAGTTTAAAAAAAAGTTAATTTTTATTTATGTTAGAAAAAAAATTATAAAAAATAGCACTAAAGCAAAATTTTTAATTAAGTAAACTATAATTTTTATTAATTAAATCTAAATTAGTCATAAAATTTTATTTAATTATTAAAAAATATTTAAATTAAAAAACTAAAAATATTATTTATTGCTAGATTTAAAACTATTTAATTTTTTTTAATAAGAATTAAAAGAGCTAGACCTATTTATTTATTTAAAGCTAATACTAGCAAGGTATTATAATATTTTAAGAAACTAAATTAAGGAAAAAGGATTTTTTGCTATTTATTATTACTTTTAAAAAAATAAAATAAAAATATACTATAGCTTTAAAATAATAAAAACTTTTTAGTAGAAAGCTTAGCATAGCTAGTATAATTAATAAACTTTTTAAGTTAAGTTTTTTTTTAATCTGCCTAAACTAAACTATTTTGTATTTGTTTTAGTTTAAAATGCTTAATTAAAATATATTCTAAAAAAAACCTAGAAAAAACCGGACTAATTATTTTAGCTAATTAATTATTAAAATAGCTATTGGATTAAAAAACAACCTTCAGTAAAAAAAAAAAAGCAGTTCTAATAATATTTATAAAAAGCTTAGCTTAAACAATTCAAATACTAAAGGAGACTTTACTAATATTACTAATTTAGAAAGACTAGAGGGCACTAAAAAAGCCTCCGATTTGTATAAAAAAGCATAAAAAAACCAGAAATAATTCTAATAGATTTAAACAAAAATCTAACTAATATAATAAATTAAAAAGGGATTTTTGAAACCTGAAATAAAAAAAGTCCAAAACAAAAAGCAATAATAAGCATTTTACTAACTAATATATTTATAACTTTAGTAAATATTGCAGTACAGGTAGATTATTAGGTCTAAAAAGTTTGGATACTTATTAAAAACTAAAAAACAAAAATAAACCAAACAATAAAGTTTTATAAGTATTAAGAAAAAACTAGTTACTATATTAGATATTTTATTTTATAATATTTTTTTAAAAAACGCAAGTATAATATTAGTTATTTAAAATAATAATATAACTATTATAAAATAAGAACTAGATTAGATATTTAAATAAATAAAAAAATAGTTAAAAAGTAGATATTGTCACAATCAGTCAAATAAAGCTTCTATAGCTAGTTTATTAATACTATAGACAAAGACTCTAAGCTAAAAAAGAAAAAAAAAAAGGAAAAAAGTCAGAGTTTACAAGATAGGTAGATATAGACTTTATGTGTGTGGCTGCAGAGTTAGGTTGGTCCGTACGCAAACTTTTTATTTTATTGTTATATAGGTCTAAAGTTCTTGCAGGTCTTGCTAAGATTATACCTAAAACTATACAGACTATACTAACTATTACACTACTTCTTTCTAAAACTAAAAGTTTAAATATAGTTTTAATTTAAAGTTATTAATAATATTAGGTTTATGTAGTTTTTTTATATTGTACTGCTTTATTATAATTTTTATAATTGTTTACAAATTTATTAATTATTACTATATATATTTATTTTTATAATTTTATAAAAAATTTAAAAGTTTTTTTATAAGTTTTATAAAATTAGTTAAGTTTAATTAGTATATTTTTAAAATTTTAGGCTATATATTAAATATTATTAGAATTATAGCTTTTTTAAGCAACTTAATATTATAACTTTTTATTTTTTTATATACTTTTAATTGTTTGATTTGCTTAATTTTAAATTCTATTTTATTATTAATATTTTTAGCTAAAAGTAATAATTAGATTTGTTAAAATAAAAAATTATTATTTATTTTTTATAATTAATTAGTATAAAACAAGTTTTTTATTTTATAAAAATTAAGCAAGTTAAAAATATAACTAAATTTTTATTTTTTTAAAATCTTAAAAAATTTAACTAACTAAAAATCTAATCTAATAGTTAATATTTGTATTACAAAACTTTTTTTTTTTTTTAAATTTTATTTTTTATTTTAAAATCTATTAAACATTTTTTTTTGTTAGTTTATAGCTTATATTGTTTTTATACAAAAGTTGCTATATTATATGTTATTTTTTAAATATTTTAAGTTTAGCGGACCAGTTCGAATGTTTACTGCTTAATATTAAAATTTATAATAGTTTTGCTAATATTTACTGTTAAAAAATTTTATGTTTTAATTCCTATTGCTACTTTTAGTAGTAATATATTAATTAATAAATATTATAAAAAATTATATATAAAATTTAAAATAAAAAAATAAATATTCTAATTATTTTGGTATTTATTAATATAAAAATAAAATTATTAATCTAGTTCTTAATTAATTAATTTTATTGCTTTTTAGGTTTAAAAGTAGTAAGTATTATTAAAATAGTATTTAATACTTATAAAACTATTAATTATTGCTATAAACTTAAAAATAAATAGTCCTATATTATTTAATATCTATACGTTTAGTATACTAAGAAATTTGTATAGATTTTTATAGTATTGTACGGCTAGTAATTTTATAATATCTGTTTTTTTACTAAATAAAATTACAATCAAACAATTAAACTTGTTTATAAATATCTATATATAATTATAACCCTATTAGTTAGATAGTATATTTTTATTATTTATTATTATATATTGCTATATTATAACTAATATAAACAATAAGTAAAAAAAGCTAAAAGTTTTATTTTGTAATATTTTGTTTTTTTATAGTTATAATAATTATATATATATTGTTTATAATTATATTTTAATTATTTTATACTAACTTTAGTATATAATAATTAAAAATATATAAGCTTTTTAAATTAAAGCTATATAAAAAAAAATAGTCCTATTTAAAATAACCTTAGGTATATATAATTTTTTGTTTTTATTTCTTAGATCTTATAGCTAGTTTTTTTGTTTAATTAAATCTACTAGGTTAACTTTTTAAAAAGTATTAAATAAAAAGTTTATAGTTAATATAAAACTTAATATTTTATTAAATAAAACTAATACTATTATTTATTCTTTAGTTTTTTTAGTTTTAATTATAAAAAGCTTAGCTATTTTTTTAATAAAACATTAGTTACTACATTTTTTTGTTTTAATTAGTATTAAAAAATAATATTAAAGTTTAATAAAAAGTTAGCCCAATATATTTATTATATTAATAAAATCTATTTATTTAAAAAATTTAATAAAATTTAATAATTAGTTACTATAAAAAACTTAGTTTTAAAAAGCTCTAGGTAGTAATATTTTAAAGTTTATATTACTACTAGAAATTTATAGTTTTAAATCAGGTAGGCTTGCTTAGTTAGTATTATTGTTTTAAAAAAATACTTTATAGGTTTTTAGGTTATATTTTCTTATTACTACTAGATAACTTTTTTATTGCATTATATAAAATATTTATTTTTATTTGTATTAGTTGGCTAGGCTTAAAAAAAGCTAAAATAAATATTTTACAAACTAATAATTTTATATATTCAAAAGTTTATTTCTATTCTAGTCCTATTATAAATAGTTTATCTTTTTTTAATAATTGATTTAAAAAAGTAGTAATTTTACTAGTATAGTAAATAAACATATAAATATAATTATAAAACCTAAAAAATAACCGGATTAATTTAGAATTGTTTAAATTTTTATAAAATTAATTCTAATTTTTATTTTAGTTTTTATAACTATTTTTAAATAATTAATAATAAATATATTAAAACAAAACTTCTTAATATTTTTTTAATATTTAGCTTAATATAAGCAATAAATTATTTTTTTATAATAGATCTAGTACTATTTTTTAGTTTTAAAATAAACTAAAATATTATTTATGTAAGTATTTATAAACTTATCTAGAAATTCTTAAATTTATACGTTAATAAAGGCTTACTACTAAACAAGTTTTATTTTTAATGTCATGCCTGGCATACCAGGACCAGTACACACTCGCTATATATATATACTATATCCGCTCTTACTTCAATAAAGAACCTTCCTCCTACAAGCTTTAGTCTTATAAGCCAACCTTACCAAATATATAACTTATCTTTTTATATATTGTACCTAACCTTGTAAACTTCCTACTTATAATAATTCTAAAGCTTTTCCCTAAAGTTACTTATAATACATTTGTATAATAGCCCCCAGAAGACCCGGACTATTAACCAGATTAATGCTCCCTAAAAAAGACAAATTAGCCATAAATAGCTAATAAAGCCATACTGATTCCTTTCCGGATAAAAATCAAAGATCAAAGCCTAGTAGTAGTTTAATACTTAGTTACTAAAATAACAATAGTACTTTATAACTTGAAAGTACTAACTAATTTTTATTATAATAAAACATTT
This sequence comes from Ustulina deusta, assembly GCA_023159155.1. Classification (NCBI taxonomy): domain Eukaryota; kingdom Fungi; phylum Ascomycota; class Sordariomycetes; order Xylariales; family Xylariaceae; genus Ustulina; species Ustulina deusta. The sequence goes on along the minus strand of JAJNNX010000071.1, from coordinate 222,503 downwards.
AGCTCGAAACAGAACTTAAAAAAATAAATAAATAGCTAAAAAGACAAAAATAACCTGCTTTTAGATCGAAAGGATCTTGATATTAAAACAGAAACCTAAAAAACACAAGTATTAAAAAAAAGCTAGGGATCTAGAAAACCTTAAATCTTCTAACTCTTTAGATTCCTCTTATACCCCCCACCTAGAACACAGAAGTCAGTACTAAAAACAACATAACCTTTCTAATTCTAGCCTATTACCTACTTTCTTATCCTTTTCCTTGTTATCTAATAAGTTAGATCTAGGCAATCCCAACCGTTAATCACCCTATCATTATAAATACTACAATAATAATAAAAAGTTAAACGTTAACCTTAGTTGCTTTTTAAAATTTAAATATTTCCTACTTATTATATAGTTTATTTATAACTAATAAATTAAATAGATTAAAGAACTAAAATCTATATTTAGAAATTTATAAAAAAAATTCTAATAAGCCCAAACTTGAATTATTTATATAGTTAGTAAAATAAACTAAAATTACAAAAACTAGTATTAAGTTTTTTTTAAAAAAAAAGCACGCTAGGATCGCCTTTTCTATAAATCTAATTAAAAAACCTTTATTAACTAGACTAAAACTTTAATTCGCTAATTAACTTTTCTTATTATAAGCATTAGCTAGTAGTTAAAAAGAGCTTAACAATAAGCTAATTAAAACTTTAAAATATTTAATTAATATTTGTTTTAAATCAAAATCTAAAAAAAATAACAAAGCAATAACAAAAAAGCTATATTATATTACTAAAAACTAACCAATCTGCTCTAACAAAAAATTATAAATTTTAATAATCTATTACTTCAAAAGAAATTAGTAATAATAAATATAGCATAGCATTATTAAAAACTAATAACCTTTGCCTTTAGAGCTATAAAGCTTTAATAAAAATTTCTATATTTAAATACTAACTAAACTAATACTAATAAACCCTAAAATTAGCAATAATACTAAAGCCCTCTTAAGCAAAAATACCCTAATAACAAAAATCATTTTTGCTAAAGCCAAAAGTACTATAATATAATTTAGAGCCAAAATAATTATTAGTACTATAACTAGCCAAAGCAACCTTATCTAAATTAGCAACCCCTTAATAATTATACACCTAAAAAGTTATCACTTCTTAAATACTCTAGCTAATATACCCCTAATACACCCCAGAAATAGCTACAAAATAACCCTAATAACTACCCAAAACAAAGTAATAATACCTAGGACCTTTTCTGCTTTAATTATAAAAAAACAGGTTATATTAATTATAACTATAAAAAACCCAACTAGCAATACTTACTAAAAAATCAAAAATATCAAATTTAAAAAACTTAGTTAGATTAAAAACAAAAAAACTCTAATATATTTTACTATTTATAAAAAAATAACTATTATTTGGACTAAAATTATTTATATAATTTCTTAGCACATTTTAATAAATATTTAAATAACAATTAAAGAAACAAAAAGTAGTCTTAATTTTAGCTATAAAGCCTAGGCCAAAACTATAACTTTTTATACCTATTTTATGTCGATTTTATACTTTATGCAATATTTATCTTACTAGCCCAAAAAAAACCCTATTAAAAATATTTATTAATTTAAATTCTTATACTAAATATAATTATATTAGTTACACTCTTGCTTTATATAACAAACTAAAAAAAGCTCTATTTTATACTTATATTTTATAACATACTACTAAAAGTAGATTTTCTAGTTATAATACTTATTAGGTTACTTATAAACTTACTAATAGCTATAGGGTGATCTAAAAATTTTGGTATACCTGCATTGCTATTAACCAAAATAATTGGTTAAAAAAAAGTCCAGTGCTCCTCTCCCAAACTATATTAAAAAACCAAAAAATCATATTTAATTCGAGTTTGAATTGCTAGTTCTATAGCTTAAGGCCTAAACATTTTAAGTTAATTATAGCTTATCAATTTACTAGGGCTTATAAAAATAAAAAATATTATCAAGCTATTATATATCTCCTTAAACCTTTCTGGTTAAAAGAATTAGAAACTAAAAAAAATTGTACTAGTTTTAAGGATGTTCTGCCAGAATTTTACAACTTAGCTGATTTTTTTAATACTAACAAAACTAGTATTCTCCCATACTCCAAACAAAAAAACTTAGTAATTAATCTATAGAATAACACTATAGTACTTTATTATTCTATTTATTTATTAGCCTAGAACAAACTTAAAAAACTTTAAAAATGGCTTACAAAAATAATAACTAATAAAAAGATATAAAAATCTAAAAGCCTAGCTAGAGCTTTTATTTTGTTTATTCTTAAAAAAAATAAAAGTTTAAAACTATATATAAACTATAAAAAACTTAACTGTATTACATAAAAGAATTACTATACTCTTTTTTTTATTTTAAAATTAATAGATAAACTTATATACGCTAAAATATTTACTAAAATTGATCTTAAAAACGCTTATTATTACATCTAAATCAAAAAAGGAAATAAATAAAAAATAGCCTTTTATATATGTTATAGCTATTATAAATTTCTAGTTATACTTATAGGTTTATATAATACCCCTACTACTTTTTAGAACTATATATATAAAGCATTTAATAATATCTTAAATATATTTTATATTATATACTTAGATAATATTTTTATATTTTCTATAAACAAAAAATCCTATATAAAACATATCCAAAAAATTATTAAAAAATTCTAAAATGCTAAGCTATATACTAAGCCTTTAAAATATTAGTTCTACCAAAAAAAACTCAAATTTTTTAAATATATTATATTTAGTTAAAACATTAAAATAAACCCTAGTTATATTAACACAATTAAACAATAGTTATTTCCTAATTCTTATTATAAGCTATAATAGTTTTTAAAGTTCTATAACTTTTACTAGCGCTTTATTAAAAGGTATTTTTGGGTTATTACTTTTCTAACCTAATATTTAAAAAAAAGCGCAACTAGAACAAAAAAAAATTAAATCTTCCTAAACTATTCTATAATAAAAGCTTTTAAAAAGCTCCAGGACCTATTTAGAAAAGCTATTCTTTTTATATATTTTAACCCTAAAAAGCAAATATTAATAAAAACCAATTCTTTTAAAGCAGCGCTAGCAAAGAACTTTTCCCAAAAAAATAATTAAAATAGATAGCGTTCTATTATATTCTATTCTTACAAGTTTACTAATATAGAATTAAACTATAAAACCCTAAATCAAAAAATACTTATAATTATAGAATATTTTAAACATTAGTAGTATTATCTTTAAAAAAACAAATTACTAGTTAAAATATTAACTAACTATAGCAATTTTTAAGCATTTATAAAAACTCCAAAGCTAAATAGAAGGCAAACTTATTAATATATATATTTAGCTTTTTTTGATTTTATTATTAAGTATAGGCAAGGCAAACAAAACAGGGCTAATCCCCTATTGCGCCAACCTAATTATATAGGTAATTCGCCCCAAAATACTAATCTTTTTCTAATATTAAAAAAAAAAATTGCAGTAGTACAAACCAAGATTTCTAATAAGTACCCAAGGGTACTAGTAAGCAAAATATATGCTGCCTAACCCCCCAAAAAAAGGACCATTTTTATATAAGCAGTTATATATATATAAGCATAAATAGCTACAAGTAATAAAAACTTCTAAAATCTAAATATATTATAAAGCTTATAAAATATAATCCAGAACATTTAATAAAAAAACCCCAAATATAAATCGATCAAAAAGCGTATTAATACTAAAAAACCTATAGACCTTTAATAAATAATTAAAAAATCTCTTTTATACTATAAAAATAAAGTTTATATTTCTTCCAAAAAATCTATTTATTTCTAGCTTATTAAATTATACTACAATAACTTATTAATAGGGCACTTTAAACAAAAACACACGCTTAAACTACTATAGCACAAGTTCTTCTAGCTAAAGATAAAAATAAATATTAACAACTATATAAATAGTTATATAATATACCTTAAATCAAAAATAAAACACTATTAAAAATACAGCAAACTTAATGCCCTACTTATACCCTCAGCTCTTATATAAAAACTATCTATAAACTTTATAGTTAGACTGCCTTTAACTTTTTATAAAAACTACTAAATTAATTATATCCTAATAATTATTAATAAATTTACTAAATTAACATATTTATTTCCTATTAATACCAAAATAATTTTAATACAGCTTACTACCCTATTTTATCAAAAAATCAAATATATTTATAAAAGTCTTACAAATATTATATCAGACCGCGGCTCCCTTTTCACCAGTCATTTCTGGTCAGACCTATACTATTACTCTAAAATCAAAAAAAGACATTCAGTTATGTTTCACTCCCGAACCAACAGGCAAACAGAACACATAAATCAAACAATTAAAAACTACTTTAAATACTTTATTAATAACAAACAAACTAATTAGCCATAACTATTCCCCCAAACATATTTCGCAATTAATTTAGCTATTAATAGCACAACTAGCAAATCACCCTTTAAAGCCCTATATAACTATATACTAGAGTTCAGACTATTTATTAAAAACAACTTTACCCTAAAAGAAATACCAGTAGTACAAGAACAATTATAAAAACTACAAACTATTAAAAACAACTTAAAAAATCAATAGCAAATTATAATCAAAAAGCATCAAAAATACTACAATATCAAACATAAGCTTATAACCTATAAAATCAAAAATATAATAGCATTATTTACAAAAAACTTAAGTTTTAAATATCCCAAACTTATACCTAAGTTTATTAGCTCATTCCAGATCCTTGGCTATATTAAATCACAGATATATCATTTTGCACTTCTAGCATAATATACCCGTTTTTATAACATTTTCTTTATCCAACTACTTAAGCTTTAAAAAACTAATACTACATATAACCTACCTATGCCAGACCTTATAAACAATTCAAATAAATAAAAAATTAAAAACATAGTAGCAAAACAAACATACAACCATAAGTTATACTATAAAGTTAAATAAAAAAGCTGGCCAACTAAATATAACTAATAAATATTAGCTATTAATATTATAGCACCCAAAGCAATACGAACTTTTAAACAACAGTAAAGTTACCAAAAAAAAAAAAACTTCTAACCTAACAATTTATACCCAAACCAGTTATAAAAAAAAATTAATTAATTCTATCCTTACTTAAAAATATTCTGCCCTATTACTTAAGGACTTACTATTCTTACAATTATATTAGCCCAAAACTCCAGCAAATTAACAAAAACAAACCTATAAACACTTATACAGTTAGAATTAAACTAACTATTTCAAATACTTAATCTATGCTTTACTATTAAGCTATATATAAACTACCCTTAAAATCAGATCTTATCAAAATAGGTAATATTTATATTAGCTATATTAGCTAATCTAGTAGTCCAAATAATTTAATTAGTAGCACTTACTACTACTTTTTATATTTCTAATATAAAATAATAAACAGTTAATATTTATAATATATAACTATAATCTTTAAATTAAAAGCGCAAAATATTTTTATAAAAATATACCTAGCATTAAACCAGCATTTAATTATATTAAATAACTTTACAAACCAAAAATAAATAAAAATATTTATAGCGTTAAAGGGGATATATATTACTACTTAGAGCTATACGTTCTTTTGCTACACTATTATTTGGGTATATATAGCATAGGCATTTTAAACCTATATAAACAACCAATAAACATACTATAAAACAAAAATAGAACTATTTACTTTTAAATCGCCTAAAATACTAATAATTCTAAACTAAAAATAATAAGTTGTTATAAAACAATAAAATATTTTTAGCAAACAAAATTAAATATTAGCAAGTTACTAATAAAACTCCAAAAACGCCTATTAAGTATTTAAGCTTATTTTATTTATAACTTTATAGCTATTTTTATTTAATTTAAAATCAAAAAACTAATAAAACTAGTCTAGCAATTTGTTTATACAAACTATATTAAAAAATATTAAACCCGGGACTTAATTATATAATATATTTAAGTTAGCAGAAATACTAACACAAAACAAATATAATTATATTTACTAGCTCGTATATCTTTTTGCCCTTTTGGCATTTACTATAAAAAAAAACCCCCGCCTTCTCTATTATACAAATAACCTAAATAAGCCGGCCAAAATTGGGTTAAGCCCTATTATAAATACTGCCAAAACAGCGTTAGTATATATGCGCTCTATAGACTAGATCTTTAGCAGCCCTACACCTATATACTTTGTTTTTAGCACATATACTCTGCTTGCACACATAATACTTGCAGTTGTAACAGTTATAATTATTAATTACTTTTTAACAAGCGAAGCATTAAAAGCAATAGTTATAGCAGTTCTACAAAAACTTTTTATTAGAAAAAATATAAAAAGGGTTAAAAACAATATTAAATATAGTAATATAAACATAAAAAAAAAAAAAAAGATATAAAAACAAAAAAAAAAAAAAAAAAAAACAATAGCGGCGATGTGCGTAAATAGCTAAAACTAACAAATAATAATAATAGTAGTAGCTAAAAAAAAAAAAAAAAAACCAAGCTAGAATATTTATATAAAACTAGATCAGCTTTATAAGCAACTTATATATAGCTTATGCTCAAATTACTAGTATTAAAATTTATTATATACTCAAATATATAATATATATATACATACCATACTGTATATATACTAAAACTCCCAATCAATAATACTATATAAGTACTAAAATACTTATATTAATAACAATAATAATACTACATATTACTAATATAATAGAAGTACCTATATACCTATACTTATAAATATCTAATTAATTGCACTGTACCAATCGCATATATATTACCCCAATTCCACACAAACCCTGTACTTGAATTACCCCTTATCCATATATACATATACTACCTACCTATACTATACACCTTATATTTTGCACACTTATATATATTAGGTTAAAAACAACCTAACTAAAAAAAAAAGAATAGTTGTTATGCCTAGCATACCAGGACTAGTATACATTTATTATATATACGTACTATATCTGCTTTTATTTTAATAAAGAACTTTTTTTTTATAAGCTTTAGTTTTATAAGCCAACCTTACCAAATATATAACTTATCTCTTTATATATTGTACCTGACCTTGTGAACTTCCCACTTATAACATTTAAACTAAATAATAAAACTTTTTATTAATATACTTTTTTATAAATTTAAAAAAAAAAAAAAAATTTTATAATTAATAATAATTAATAAAAAACTTTAATAATATCTAGTTTTATAAATTAGATAATATTATAACAATTAAATATAATACTACTAATATTTAGAGCTAATATAATTTAATTTTTTAAATATATATTTTTTATTAGTAATTAATTATAAATTTATGTTTAATTAACCTAAGTTTAAATATAAATAAAATAAAAATAATATTTAAATTTATATTTTGTTTAATAAAATTTATAATTAGTAGCTTATTTATAAATTTCTTTTTAAATAAAATAAACTATATAAATATATAATATTAATAAAAACTAGAAGTATGTTTTTTATTATTAGGTTTTAGCACTATATTAAATCCTAGTTATAATAATAGTAAAGTTTTAGATTTCTTTTTTAAAAAAAACCTTTCTAGATATAATAGCTAAAAAGGCAAAAAGTTTTATATTAACTTTATATACTAGAGATTTTCTCTTTTTAAAAATAAGATCGGTTTATTATTAAAAATCTTTTATAATACTACTTAGTTAATTTAAGTCTATTTTTTTTATAAAATATTAATTATTTTTAAATTTTTTTTAAGTAGTTTAATATAACTATTTTTAGTTATTATAAATTTAATTGTAATAAGCTTTTTTAGAGTTTTTTTAGTTAGTTATTTCTATTTATTTTAATAGGGGTAATTCTAAAGATTTTATATAATTTTCTTAATAGTAGCTTGGTTTTTTTTTTTTTAAATTATTATATAAACCCTTTTTATTTTAAATTTAAAGGTTTTAAATCTTTTTTTTATTTTCTTAGTTTTAGTTATTTTTAAAATAATTATTTTAATATTTAATAATATTTTTCTAATGCTTAATTATATTAATCTATATTTTTTTATATTTTTAGGTCTATATTTTATTATTTATAGCTAAAAAGTTCAACTATAATTATTAGTAAAAATTAAACTAATAAAAATAAATTATTTAGCTAAATTAACTATTATTTTTAAATTTTTATTAAAATATTTTGTTTTATTAATTATTTAATACTAATAATAATATTATAACTAAGGTTAGTAACCCAAAATATCTAGTTTTTAAATTATTAATTATTAATTTTTATAATATATATTAAATATTTATAGATTTTGCTAACTATTTTATTTTAATAGTTATAAAGCTTTTAAGGTTTAACTAGCTAAACTATTTTTGTTTTTAACTATTGTTTAATTTATTATGCAAATTTATAGCTAATTATTAAAAAAGTATAAGTTCTAATATTATATAAAGCTAAAGTTTTTATTTTAATACTATTAATTTATAATTAAATAAGTATTTTAAAAATAATTAATTTGTTTTAATTATATATTTTAGTTAAAATAAATAAAAAAACTAATAAAAAAACTTTTATTAGTTCTACTTGTTTTTTAAATTAAATAAATTACTAGAGCTATTCTTATTATGATCTTTTTTTATTAGTTAAATACCTAAAACTTTAAGCTTTTAATTAAAATAATTAATTAATATATGTTTTTTTTTACTATAAATAAAATAAGTTTGATTATTTTAATAAGCTTTTTTTTTTTTATAGTTAGCGCTTATTTTAACTATTTTAAAATAAATATTTTAAAACTTCTAAAGTTTAGTTATTTAAATTAGATCTTTGCTTAATTAAACTAATAGATTTAATTTATTAATAATTTTTATAAGCTTGCTTAATATTATATATTAACTTAATAATTTTATTAATAAATAACTTATAAAAAATATCTAAATTTATAAAAACTTTATATAAGTTTTTTTTTAATTTTATATAAAAATAGTTTTATAATTTATATTTTTATTATAATTTAGCAAATTAATATTTTTAAGCTAAACTATTAAATATAAAAATAAATTTATTAATATTTTTATTAGTTTTATATATATAAGCTTAAAATATTTTATAAGTAATAATTGCTTAATTAAAATTATAATAAATTATTAATAAAACTTAAATTATTTTAATAATATTACTAAATAGTTTTTTAGTTAAATAAAAATATATTTTTATTAATTTTTTAATATAATTTTTTAATTAGTTTATAATATACTAAAATTAGTTATTTTTAATTTAGAACATAATAATATTTTTATTTAGCTTTTTTATTAGTTCGTAAACTTAATTATTAAATAAAGCTTTATTTTTTATAAACTTACTAGGATTAATTTTTTATATTTTAGCTTTTTTAATATAAATAAGGTTTAAAACGCTAAAAAATAAACTAATAAAACAAAAAGTAAATAAAGCAATAAAACTAAAAAGTTTAAAATTAATATTTTTAAATATATTTTTTACTATTAAATTATAGTTGTTTTTTAAAAGTACTAAAATAGATATATTAAAAAATTAACGTTTTATTTTTTTAATTTATTAAAAAAGTTTTACTAAAATTAATATAAAGTTATAAGTTTATATAACTATAATATTTAATACTATATTTTTAAATATATTATTTATTTTAGGTTGTTTTAGTTTTAGTTTAGATTTTGCTTTTTTAAGTTTTAACTTTTTGTTTTTTTTAAATTTTTTTTTAAGTATTAGTTTGCTTAAAATATTTATAAAAAAATCTAATACTTGATTTTTTTTTTTTTATAAAAAAAAAGTTTTTAAAATTGTTTAATAATAAAAAGCTAACTATATTTAAAAATTAAAATTATTTTAATTGTTTAAAAACTAAAAATAAAATAAAAGTATTTAAAGTTACGTTTTTTATAAATTATTAGCTTTTAAATAATATAAAAATTAAAAGTTTTATTAAAGTTATATTAAAGTTAGATTTATATTATAAAATATATAATTTTTTATATTAAATATATAACTAAAAAAAAAAGTTTATTTATATTTTATTAATTATAACAAAATAAAAAATATATATTTATTAAATACTTATTAATAAATAATTAGTAAACTTAAAATAGTATTATAATTAGTTAAGTAAAATTTTTATAGCTAGTTTATTAATACTATAAATAAAAACTCTAAGCTAAAAAAGAAAAAAAAGAAGAAAAGAAGTTAAAGTTTACAGGATGGGTAGATATGGACTCTATGTGTATAGCTGTAGAGTTAGGTTGGTCCGTGCGCAAACTTCCTATCTTATCGCTATGTGGGTCTGGAGTTCTTACGGGTCTCGCCAAGACTGTACCCAAGACTGTACAGATTGTACTAACTGTTATAGATATTAGAACTAATAAAAATAAAAAAACAGCGCTAAAAAAAAAATTAGAACTATTTAAAAATTAATATTAATAAGTTTAAAAAAGAAGCTATATAAAAAGAAGCTTTAAAAATCTTTTTTTTTAAAAAAACTTTAGTTCTTAAAGTAATAAAAATTAAATAAATAGCAAAAAATTTATAAGTTTAAATAATAGCTTTAATACTAATTATTATATTTAATAATTTTTATAATCTAATATATTTTTTTTTATTAAAAAAACTTCTAAAAATACTTTAGATCTATATAATATCTAGTTTTTTATAGATTAAATATAATTAATTAATAAATTTTAGTAGTAATACTTTTTTATAAAAAAATTAATTTTAGTTTTTATTTAGAAAAAAGCAATAATTAGTTATTTTTATTTTTTTATAGAAATAATAAATATTATTTTTAACTTAGAGGTTTTTTATTTCTAAATATTTTAGTTTGTTTTATATTATTTAATATAATATTAAAAAAATTTTAGCCTTTTTTTTTTCTAATATTTAATTAAAAACTTTAATATATTTTAAAAACTAACTTTTTATATTATTAATACTAAAAATAAAAAATAATACTTAAAAACTTTTTATAACAATTAAGCTTTTTATATAAATAAAATACTTTATTATTATTAATTTTTTATAGCTATTATAAATTAAAAACAATATTTATAAGCTTAAGACCAAATTAGCTAATTTTATAAATTAGCTATCTAATTTATTTTAAAAAAAAAGTTTTTAATTAAAAAAAAAGATTATAATATATATTTTTATATATAACTTATATAAATTAGTTAATAAAATAAATAAATATTCTAACTTATAAAAAGCTTTATAAAAAAATAATTATATAAAATTAAAATATATTAAAATATATTAATATTTTATTTTAAAAAATAAAAACAAACTATAAAAAAGTTCTAAAAATTGTTTAATTTAGTATAATCTAATCTAATACTTAAGCAAACCGCTAAATATATAGAATATAAGTACTAATTTTATTATTTTTTTACTAAATAAAAAATAATACTTAATTAAATTTATTTTATTTCTTATTTTTATCTAGGTTTAAATGAAATAATTAGATTTTTATTTTTAAATTAGTATATATATTAACCGAACTAAATTAGCTATATTAGCTCTTTTTATTATAAGTAAAAAACTTATTAATAAATTATTTAAGTTTTTTTTTTTAAAACTAAAAAAAAAAGCTTATACTAAACATTTAGTACTTAATTTAATAAAAAATCTTTATTTAGCTAAAATAACTAACCTTAAAGCTAAAATTATTAACTTAAAAAATTAATATTTAAAAATTAATAAAAAGTTAATTAGTTAAAGCAAATTAATATATAGCAAAATTAAAAAAATATTAGAATTAAAAATAACTATAAAATAACTTAAGCTAAATTAAAAAAAAACTAAAATTATAATTAAATAATTAAAATAAATTAAAATAAATTAAAAACTTAAAATTATTAATATAAATTATAAAGTATAATATTTTAAAAAGAATATCTAATATTTTTAGTTTTAGATCGTTAAAATAAAACTATAACTAACTAATTAAACCTAGATTACAACTAAAAAAAAAAAAACAATTAAATATTACAATAAATATAATAAAAGTTATAATAAATATTTTAATTATATTAAAGCTAAATTTAATTAGTTTAAAAAAATAACCTAACTTTAAAATATTCTTAAAAAAAACCAATATTTATATAATTAGCCAAACTATTTAATACTTTTTTTCTATTTATTATAAGTTAGGTTTAATTTTTTTAATGCTATTAGATTATTTTATTTATATTAGAATTATCCGTTAGCAATCTTTAATTATTTTTAATACGTTTATATATTTTTACCCCTAGAAAAAGCTGCGCTAAATTAGCTCCTATTGCTATAGCTAAATCAGATTAATTTTTTTTTACTTGTAGTGCTTGGTTAAAAGGAGTTTTGCTATATATAGATCCGTACACGTAATCTTATCTATATAGCTAGTTTTAGTCTATAGATTAATAAATAAGAACTATCACTTTTATAATTTAGATTTATTATTTAGAACATAATAGATGCGTTAATATAATTAGTTAAGTTTTTAATAATTTATATATAGTTTTAAATGTTTATTTTTTTTAAAATAAATAAAATAAAAGTTTTACGTGAATTATGTCATCATACCAACCTTTTTTTTTTTCGGTGTCTGATTAACATACAGTCTGACATGGTTAGTTCAGCCCTAACAACCCACCGGGAGAGTCCATTCCAAGTAGGTACCTACCTAAGTACATACCGGTGGTTGTTTATACCTACATGTATTGACTAAAGTATTGTATGATGCCAAATACCTATAGCGTAATGCAGCTGCCTTCAGGACCGAATGCTGTGTCCTACATCCCACCCATTGTTGTTTTGTTTCGCGATGAATAATCCAGCAATAGAAGCTGGGAGACGGCGTCGGGCTGGGGACGCTCGGAAAATAAGGGGAGTCTTTCGACGATCAATCAATCCTCGTCTTCGACCCGGGGAGCTATCGTCGCAACAACAAATGCTCACCATCTACTGCCACGGCTGACACAGAGGACCAAGTTCTTACCAAAATACCTCCGCCGGGTCAACAGGGGAAATGCGAATTCCCTCCTCCATGTGCTGTGAACCAAGCTTTCGACGTCTTCAAACTGCGTCGGTTAGGAGCGGGAATTGGACGCAGCGCCATCACCACGGCACGTTTGCGAATGCCAACTTCGATTTCTGGAACTGCCGAGGATACCTTTGTAGGCGGGGAGGAGAGAGGACAATTGTAGGTCGCCTGCTGGAGGCACGGGTAGGTGTTCGGGTATTGACGCGACAGCTCGAATTTACTTTACCGTCGGCGGATCGACTTAGGGAGAGAGCTGTGACACGTCCGGACCTGCGATTCACTCTTGCCTCTATCGTAGCGCGGACTAACGTAAAGTGGTAAAACCAGACGACAGATTTCCAGTCCCCTGGGGTATCAGAAAACAAACCGTCCACTGTCCCCGAGTCCGGCCATTATATATCCTGCCCACTCTGGTCGGGCGGCCGCTGAAGCTGTCGTTGGGGGCGAGCCAGCAGACGATTGGGCGCTTGTTTGGCGGTTGTCGCATAAGCGGATTTCATAGGTCACCTCGAGTCTCACTTGAAACCTGATAGGACTCCCGACACCATTTCCCCGCAGAGCGGCCAGGATCGGGCAAGAAGCTCACAGAGCCTCAAGTGCGGCCTCATCTGAGCTTAGAAGCATCCACCTCTATGTCTTGCCCTGCTTCGACTTCCTTCCTGCCGATAGGCGGCAAATAAGCGGATTGCGGGATTTTTCTGGTTGTGTATCATCATGTTTTCACAACACAGAACGCATATTCCCTCCTCTCATCATCGTCGTCGTCATCATCATCATCACCCTCATCGCCGCTCTAGCTCGCCACAAAGACGACACGACGCCCTCGAAGAAGACCCACGACGTGAGCTGTTGTTGGAAGGACGAATACAAATAGACCTCCTTGATATTGACGCACCGGTCACTGGGAGGCCTCGCATTAAGATCGGCGCCAGGAAAACGTCAAATCTCGAAAACGTTGCCTCATTCTTAAAAGATAGATTCGATGAAGGTGCGGAGAGAGTATCTCCTGGTAGCGATATCGAATTCTTCCACGAACAAGAGCAACTGCGTGGAAATGAAATACCAAAAGACGTTTCTGCACTATGGTACCGAGTTCTGAATTCGAAAGATGACGGATCCTTCGAGATCAAGTGGTCGAGTTCCTACCAATCAGTGCACCCGTGTCAGTCTCAACTCGACGAAGTGGTACAAGAAATCAGATCAGGCGCTACGCTGGGGCAACTACGACGTAAGGTGGCCTCGTTCTTACTAGACAAGCGTGGTAGAACCGTGATTGAGCCCGATCAGGTTGTGATTGAGGCTCTCGGCGGCTTTCGGCCAGGGCCAATACAGGGAGACAACTGGGAGTGCAAGAACATTAGGGCCTGGCTATGCCGCCATTTGACCATAAGCCTAGTACAACCGGGAGACTTCTTTGTGTTCTACGGATTCAACGAACGATATGTTTTGCATAGGCCCACTCTCAATTACGACGGGACCACGAGTGGATATTGCATCAAGACATCATTAAAGCTTAGGATACTTACGACTATCTGCCGAACAGCCGGCCGCCTAGATGGGATCAGAACGGAAGACATCAGCCTTTATCACCGTCGTAGGCCTGTCAGAGACGGCACAAGATTTCATGCCGGCAGGGCCTTCGAGTTCGAGTTAAGTCGCAATGCCGGAAATACCTTCGTCCAAGCAGAGGCCTGGTTATTATCCCTGACAGCAAGCTGTACTATTTGTGCAGACGAAAAACGAGTATCGGAAATGCCAACTCGAGGAAGAATCACGGAGGACTGCGAGCATGATGCTACGGCTTGCAAAGACTGCATTAGCCAATGGATTACTTCTAGCATGGAGGCCGTCGCGTGGGATCGTTTGAAGTGCCCAGAATGCCCGAAAATGCTGGGCTTTAAGGATGTCGAGAAATTTGCTATGAGAGACATATTCAACAGGTACGTTTTTCAGTCTTGCCCTTTCAATCAGGAATATCTGCCTGACTCGTACGAAGATATGACAAACTAGCCACGAAAGCAGTGCTAGAGGGGATAAAGGGGTTTAGATGGTGTCTCAGCCCCGATTGTGAAGCCGGGCAGATATTTCCGTCGGGTTGCGAGAAGGCCAAGTGCCATAGTTGTAAACGCTCTTCATGTGTTCGCCACGATGTCCCATGGCACAGCGGTGAGACATGCGAGGAATATGACAGACGCACTCGCAAGCAGCGAAAGAGCTATAAGCTCTCCGAGAAGCACGTGAAGGAAACCACGAAGCCCTGCCCCGGTTGCAAGAAGAACGTAAACAAGTACAGCGGTTGTGACCATATCACTTGTAAGCCCCCGCCCTCCGCCCCGGAAAAAACTGAACCCATCAATTAGGATGTGCCGATACACTAACCTAATTTGAGTTCAAGGTGTATGTGGCCATGAATGGTGCTGGCTGTGCTTCGCAACATATACCAAAGACAACCAGAGCTTCCTTCATTGTAAACATGCACGGGAATGTCGCTACCATACGGCACCGCCGTTCTGGGAAGGGCGTAGGGCGCTTTTGCCGTTCCTTGGCCCAGGCGGCAGACAACGTCCCGGAGCCAGGCAATTTCCCATACCGATGATACTACCCGAAGGTGTTCCATTGGCGATGCCAGAGCCAGAGCCAGAGCCAGAGCCAGAGCCAGAGCCAGACAGGCCAAGACGAAACCGTCCGGAGTCTCCTGAACTACGACCACCAGATTTTCCAGCCGATCTACTTGATTTCCTCTTTGTCAGGGATCCCTTTGCGGAGGGACCCAGACCTCGTCGACAAGGTATGCCTTTCATCAACGAGGCCCTGCTTTTCGACCTCGCGGAGCTTATGGAACGAGCTCGGTGAGCTACACGACTCGAGAAGCAATGGGTAACCTGGTTCCGTCGCCGAAACCAATGTTAATGCATGTTGAATTTGTGACCTCGTTCAGACTCAAGACGCTTTCTAGGGAGTACGTATGATGGATTGGAGCCTCGAGTTTACAAATTGACACAGATGGTGGGGGAATTGGACAGTTTGCATCAATCCCGACAAGGAAAGGTAGACAGACCACTGCAGGTTTTTCTGGCTACGGAACAGAACTGGCCTGTTTTCCATACCAATTTGTACGCTATCAACAAGAGGCTCATCCCTCTTCCTGTGTTTCGAATTCCGTCCTCATGGCAACTCAATGAAGGCACGGCCTTTTCTTTTCCTTTTTGTTCACCTAATCCCCCCCAGCATAGATAACTGAGAATGGTTTGGTTTTTGCCTCAACAACTCCTCCACGTCCACCCCCATTGTTCGCTGACTGATAAGTTCTTGCTCGCACCGTAGTATGCGGTGACATTCCTGGTCGCCCCTGAAAACGCTATGCGGAAATTGACATTGAGAATGCCAACACCACTCACTACAGGGGGACCAGATCAATGCGGCCTCAGGTATGCTCGTGTGCAACTCAAGGTCCTTTGAAACTGCCAAGTTGCCCGTGCTGGGAACGGATTGGACTGTGGTTGCCTAATGCCGCGCGTCAGCACCCCGATATCACTTCCGGCTGTGCAAGTAAGCGGGTAAGGGCAGACAAAGAAGAGAAACCCCTACTGTGTTCACGGCGTCCTGGCTGAAGTACACCGTAAGATATTGTGTGAGGGTGACGCCAACTCCGTCAATCTGGAAATGGCCCTTTGACCGATGGTCCTTGAGCGCGAACTGCCAGCCGGTCGTCGAGCCTCCGAAGTTCAAGTGCGCCTGGCAGTTGGCAGTCCTTTCGGCGACGTCGCTTGACGGGCCGGCCTTGGCCTTGAAGCTCGGGAGGTCAAAGGAGAAGTGCGCCCACAGGCTGGCGGTCGACGCATCCGTCGTGCCCTGTGGGCAATCCGCCGCCTGAGAAGCTGGTGGACACGACTGCAGGTGGCGTGAAAGCGCCGCGGTTCAGGAGCACTGAGGAGATTCGCGGCGCGGCCGTCGAGAGACCTGGTTGTGGCAGGACGAGAAGGGCGCTCGTAAGATGCATTGTGACTATTATGGTGGTGGGTAGTGAACTGCGGAACTCTTAGTTGCGAGTGTTGAGTTCCGCTTGGACCGACCTTTTCCAACAAAAGGCAAAGAGGAGTGACGAAGGCGGCTGATAATTTTGTAGCGGCCTTATTTTGCTTGATGCTTGATTGCCATGGGGTATGGACCATCGGAAGCTGGCGGTTAGAGGCGAGGATGAGCTACCTCTATATCAAGGGCACCACGATACGATTATTTACCCACATTAACCGTGACGATGTCACGGACCGAACAGCTGGGCGCGATGGCTCGAATTCTTTGCTCCGCGTAAGTCTAGAACCGAACACATTGGGAAAATTAGAAGCTCGGTTAATAATAGCAAAGTGTAGCTCTCATAAAATCTTGACCCAGTCGGAGTCACGTATAGGTTCAGACATATCTCATCAACTAAAATCATTCCATCTGGCTGGAGCATGGGGCTCGCGAAGCATCCTCGCTGCGACCCTCACATGAATTATTTCAACTAGCCCAGTCCAGACGTGTGGGTCGCGCCTGTGGATTGATGTATCTTGGTATTGGGGAACCTAAACGCTATGAAGCTTTCTATCCCGTTCCAAGGCCAGTCTCGCCATTCTAATTTGTGACTGTGCTAGCATAGTAGTGATGCATTAGAGAAGTGTGGTGGTTTAGAGAGCTCCTCGGGGCGGGTGACGGCAGCCAGACTCGCTGAAAGCATGGAACAACATAACGATAGGAGTCTAGAACTGAGGCGAAAAGAATATATTAATCAACCTAAGACAAGGTTGGAATCGATCCTTAAACGAAAAGCCCGTTCCTTGAGCTGGCCTGCCCTCTTGTTATGGTAGTTTCGTGTGTCGTATGACATCACGGCATTCGTGATACAGGTCCCTCATTCGCAACATTCGTTATATCTACCGTATGGGCGGATATCCTATTTCGACAGTGCTATCGTGTAAGCTTGTCATTAACTTGAAAGGAAGCGCTGCAGTCCACCGATGGCAAGATGTATAGTAGCATCACCACGTAACCGACTTATCCTTGGTTGTTGGGGCTGCTTGAGCCATATGAAATAAAGCGTCACCCATTGTGAACTTGTCAGTAATAACGTGCCGGTGCGCGGGGAGTGCTGGAATGCTGCAGGTAATGCCTGGTACGTGCGCATCGCGCCGAATTGGTGGGCGCGTAGATATGACGGCTATCTTCGAGAAGTGCCTACTATTTGCTGCACTAGAAGAATGACGGGCAATTGTGACTTGTTCTGAGTGCTTCTGTCCAACCCAGTGTAAGTGGCTTCAATGGCTGCAGCGGAACGATTCGCTGGTAGTTCGGGTGTTGGGTGCTCCAGGTAGATGTAGCTCTGGCTTGGTGAAGAATTCGACGCTGGAATTTCTTCACCGCCATCCGCCCACTCGTCTCTCGTTCCACCTCTCCTTACGCTCTTGTCGAAGGTAGCACAGCCGCCGCGCTTCTCTATACCTCCGAACCCAGTCAAGTGTCTCTCGCTCCGTGGCTACGCCGTCCCCTGCGTTGTCGCCTCCGTTGGCGCCAACACCTTGCGTACCCTCTCCCTCCAAGAAGCTCTCCTCCATGGCGGCGCACAGCATCTCCTGCTCTTGCAAGGCTTGGGTCAAGCGGGTATAGAGGGCGGTGGGGGCGAAAGGTGCGAGAGCGGTATCCATATCAGCCTGCTTGGAACGCCACTGTCGGTCGAGTGCGTGGGCCGAGAGAAGCTGGGCCTGCGTTGAGGCACGCTGATGGGTAAGCCTTGTCTCCAACTCGGTGAGGTGTTGGGCGAGGGATACGTTCTCGGTAAGTGCGGCTAGAAGGGTATCCTGCGTCTGGGCCAGGGACGGGTGCATCGTCGTCGGCGAGACAGTCAAGGCCTGTAGTATGGATGGATTGCTGAGGATCTCGGCGAGGTCCTGTTTTCTACAAGCGGCACAACAGAGCTTGCCTTCAGTCAAACATGGTCTTGCCGTCGCGTGCTGGCACTTCCGTGGATGGCTCGGGGCGGACCTGGACTTACGACTTATTCTCTAGAGTTCTGGGCAGCCAAGCGTCGCCGGGATCTGGTATAGGCGCTTGACGCTGTCGTGTGATGCTGCCGGCTGTGGCTGTGGGCGCGGGAATCAAGCCTGACGCGTCCGTGGGCAGTATCCTGCCATTCGGAAATCCCGTGCTCTCCAAACCGCCGCCACTAGGCCCATTGTCTGGCACGGGCAGTGCTGGACGAGGAGAGTTTCCCGCAGGCGTCCCAAGACGGCTCACATCGTGGCTGCTGGGTTTCGGTGGGGGGACGGGTGGCGGTGGTGTCGGGCTTGTGTACATCTCTGGATCTTTGGGCAGCAGAAAAAGTTTCAGAGAGGAATTAGGGAATAACCGGAAAGTCCAAGGTTTTGCAGAAACGGCCGACCTTGTTTAAATAGCTACAGTGGTGTAGGCGTTCGAGGCGATTGGATCACCGGCATGGCTGCCGTGGGATGGTTTATCTTATCTCAGGACCTTTATCTAAGCGCCTACCTACTATCTAACCCCTCTGCTCCTGGGGTACGAGAGATAAGTCACAGAAACAATCAGTCAATCGATAATCAACCGATTACCAAACGACACCTCAATATTGAAACGAACGTTTATTTCAATTAAACCTTGGCTTAATCTTCAACTATTGCTCAAGTATTTACTGGATATAGCAAGTCTTGCTACGGTATTCAAGTTACCTCCCCTAGTGGCGCCTCTTCAGCGATCACGATATTTATTGCCTGGATGGTCAAAGGAGGGAGAAGAAAAATGAGAGAGAGAGAGCAAAGGACAAAATCTTCTTCATTCCGAGTAAATTCTTGTATTGGCTAACTAATGGGCGCACCCGACTACCCAGGTCAGCTTATTATTCTAATACACTCCCAGTGCCATCTGAGAAAATTTATGCCCTGACCCTTCAGAACGTCGATGCACTACGACTAGAATCGTCTGTCATAAGAATGGGTACTTTACCAACCTCATCTCTTAACAGACCATAATTCACGGGTCCAACCCATTTCTCGCAATTTTTTGCTACTTCCACCGGGTCCCTTCTTTTCATTACCACTGATGGCAAGTGCCTTGCTGCAGTTGGCGAAGCCCTCCACAATCTCTTTCATACGACCGGCCTTCATCAGTACCGCCGCGACATCTGCGTCTTTTCTTGCGATAATCGACGCAAGCTCCATGCATTCCAGCAAATTGTCTCGTGACAAGCTGGTTCCTGCAAAATGCAGCACGCTCACATATCCTATGATCGTCTCAGGAAGATAGGCATCTCGAAGATACTTGAAATCTTCATCGTCTGTCCGTCATCGTCAGTCTACATCTCTGCTCTTGGTCGCAGATGGGCCGATACAAACCTTGAAGACTTTCCAGGAGCCAGTTGTTGAGTATGAGGCCCATGTAGCTCTTGATAGATTTGACCTCGTTTCCGACAAGGCCCCAGAAATCTCTTCCCATTTCCTCCGTTGGACTACAGGTCGTGTTAGTGTCCGTGTAATTTTGCTTATATTACTGACTGTAATGCTTGGAACTTACTCTTGAGCCATAGCTTCACTGGAGGCAATTGTTTCCATTGAGTCGAGGGCCCGCACAAGGCACTCCATCTCGAAAAAATTTCTTGCAGCTGCCACTTGCTCTGTGCTGAGGTCTTTACCTTGAAGCGAGGCAGTGACAGCTCCCGAGCGGACGTCTTCGAACCATGAAATATCTGTGTCGTCCGTAATAGTGAGTCCGGTTTTTCTTCTAAAGATATCCGCGCACCGAACCCGCTCAGACAGAGAACGTGCCGCGTGGAGATTGAAACCCTCTGTCACCAAGTTAGTATTTCATATGAGCTATACGTGTGCCAATCGAGTCCTTACTTAGGAAACGCTTGTAGATAGCCGTGCCAGCTTCGAAAAATTCTTCCCAGAGGCCATCTATTAAGACAAACCATTCGAGAGATTGGATGAGAGACTCGTCGATAGTTTCAAAGTTTTCCGGCTCGTCGCCGAAAAAGTCCGGTTTGAGGGGGCGACCGTACTTTAACGTCGGAGGACTATTCAATAATACTGTAAAAGCACCGAACGCCGGTACGCCCTGCTCAGGAATAGGAAGTTGTGCAAGAATGGATCGCGGTTGGTAAATGACGAATTTTGCAATGTTCATCCCTAACTTGGCCATGATTTTGAGCAGCATATCCCTGTCTCCTGGCGTTTCTAGTCGAGTGATGTTTCGGCTAAGAGTAAAGAAACCTCGTTCTTCTTGGAGCTTCGAACAGTATAGGGGCATTAAATCCGTCAGATTGGCTAACCGCAAGATACTGACGTATGTGGCAATAATGTTGTCTTGAGCTCTACGCCGATCGGGTTCGGTATGATCTTCACCCTGAAGACCGTCGAGATGGGAGATTAACAAGTATACGTGTGTTGCAACACGTAAACCTTCATAGTCATTCATCATAAAGAATCTCGAATCGTTAATGCTGATTGTAGCGCTATCGATTTCTGGTATCAGGTGGGAGGGTGCTTTCTGATTTGCGCGCTTTCCTAGCGCAATACCAAGATCGTGCATATATTGGGTCAAGTTATTGGAAATGATAGCCCCTTGTAGGGCTTTCAACGGGGTTTTAGCCTCACCAGAAGTCTTCGGGTTTGATTCTAGTGAGCTGACGAGGCGTTCGCCAGCTGATGAAGCATCTCCATGGAACTGGAGGGCGTTAAATGAGGGGAATGACTGATGGATAACAGCAGTTGAGTCCGGTGAAGTGCGTTTCATGAGATACCCATCGAACTGAGCCCTTAGTAGAGCATTGTAATGAGCGAAGACGAAATCGTCCCAACTTTTGCATACCTTTTCCGCACTTGTGATGTCGCCGGAAAGAATGCCATACACTGCGCGTTCGTAATCATCGGTGCCCCCCTGGCGAGCAAGAGCGAAACACGTTCGACGCCATAACAGAGCTGAGAGAGGATCAGTGGACGACTGCTGTGCTTCCTTGCCCTTAGATAACGGCATGGCTGACATGCTAACTGCTCGCCACACCTCCGTCCGTTCGACGCACCAATCTCGAATCTCGTTCAGGCTCCTACCACGACGGAGGAGCTCATAGCAGCCGAGCCAAATAGCACGCTCGAAGTATTCATCCTGCGGTTCTAATTTTCGTCCTTGTCTAGTGGCAACGTCGGGGTCCAACTGTGTGACGAGAGGGTTTAAGCCATTGGAATCGACCAGCTGACCGGCGTCTGCACTGGTGGGATCAAGAGGCCCTGTCCAACTATTCACATTTTTCTGCATCTTGATAGCGGAGCGCGTGTGAAGCCAGCCATGAGCTATAATATCGCCACGGTCAGCCTGCTTCTGGAAACCCCGCACGAGGTCGTCAATATCTGTCCGAGTATCGTTGGCACTCGTCTGTAGACACTCGAGAATCGCCTTGCGCTCTTGGGCTGTCGGATCCGACTGAATGAACTCGCCCCAAAGTTCCGAAGTTGATTGAAACCTGGAGATCTCACGCCGCACCGGCCTAATAATATTTCGGCCGGAGTAACGTAGAGGCAGGAGGCGACGCAGCATATCCCAAACTTGCGCTTCCTGCTCCCAACGTTCCAATCCGTCTGCCGAGTCGGGTGCCGACGACCGGTTATCTGTATCGTCTAGGTCCATGGAGTCTTGGCTCGAAGAGTCATCCAAACGTCGCAGACCGGTGCTTGACGTTGGCTTTTGCGCTTTGCGCAAAGCCTGGACCTTGCTTGTAGCATAGTGGTAATATTTCTCGACCAGGGTAAAAATGTCGGCTCGTTGCTCAGCAGCGGTTTTTTGAGTTACTGAAAGAGAGTCGAGAGCCTTAGCGAAGCGATCGGCGTCGTCAATGAAGCCGGACGAGGACGTCATCTCGGATACTGTGTGATACCACGGTTAGATCGCCAGGTCTGCTGCGCGGCCTCGTCGTAAGCAACTTACCTTGGCTCAGCTGGTCATCTTCGCCCTCTAGTCTGCCGTATTCGATGGGGTTAGCTATCCGCTGCGGCCTCTGGGCAAGCATCGTGCCGTTGTGAGGCCAGGTCTCGGTCTGCAATGCCTAGGTCAAGCCGTGTGATTGCCAGCTAGCATCTTCGATTGCGCTGGTGCGCTCACGAAGATTCACTATATGCCACAAGATTGCAACCTTGTCTGGTACCTAGAGCCGCTGCTGGTTCTGTGGGAGCGTCTGCTTGTATCTCTTGTTCGTAATCAATCTGTACGCGTAGAATTGGTTACGGTCAAGGGAGGTTGGGTCCAGAACTTGCCAAGCTTTCAGGTGATGAAAATAATAACTGAACGCGCGACAGACGCATGTATGTATAGTACCTACCTACTGGATACAGTGCCTAGGTACCTACTACCTAGTAAGTACCGAGGTACATATATATACTGTAGAGATGCACTGTAAACTTAGAGACCAAGTAGCGCGCCACAGTGTGGCTAGTGTCGACCTGGCGGTCCTTACAAAAACTTCGCTCCCAGTGAAAAGCGAATTTTCTTACTCTTCTTCCTTCTTTCATCAATGTCATCGGCATTCATATTAGAGTCTCGGGATAAGCCATATTCTTTTCAATGCTTGTCCAGGCCCCATGAGGACCTCTTGCGCGCTCAATGATCGCCTAGAATAAATCCACGCTGCATTACAGTTACCTAATCGACCTGTCTGTTTAGGCTGACGCGAATAAGCAGTTGTGGGACATGAAGCTGCCGTCCATCTTATCTATCTACTTCCATGGGAGTCCGTCAACCTTCCGAAATCCAGCGGCAGTTATCCGTGGTGATTTGGCATAGGGCGTTGGTCTTTGTACTTGGAGTCCTGATGAGCCTGATCTACCTTTTGCCTTCTTCACGTTGCTTCAACTTCAAGCGTAAAAGACTAGGTTTCGGGCAGCTCGCCGTGGTCGCCGTGTCACCGTACTTCTTGTAGAACGCATCGCAGCACTCATACAGGGCATCGATGAGGTGCTCGCATTTTGCCTGATTAAAGCTGTGCTTCCCTAGACAATCTGCGCTTATTAAATCTCGCGCCTAGCTATTAGTGTCGGGGGACAGATCTCACCCTGTATAGCACACTAGACAGTGGTGATTAGCTTACCTCAACGATGATGTTTCTAGTCGGGGGTTTGGCGAAATGCTTACGGCTCGAGGATGACATGCTGGCTTCGACGCCAGGTCTTCTCGGAGGCTCTGGTGGAATCAATGAGTTTGGATTTGTGATATGCATGAGAAGTAGTCTACAGGCTACGAACCATTGTTTATTTCCTGGTGAGAGCTCGAGAAACCTTTGGGGGCTTTAGATTTATGATAGATATGTATACAAGTTGGAAGGCCGAAGCAAGTATGTAGGGGCTATATGCTATGGCTATTGCAGCAATGTAGATGATCCAAAGAATCCATTCAATGATGTGTGAAGACTGATTGTGGTGACTGTTGGTTGAAGCGGACGCATGCCTAAAAACACAGCCTACCTAAGCCTGGAGGCCCTACAGGGATGCCTAGTGATGTAATAACCCAACCAACTTTGAAGCTAGACACACAAGCACCGGGAGGGTACAAGTAGAGTTGCTCCCGCAACTATCAGGAACATACACTTCTCTTTTGACTGTCCTTGGCCGTATGCGCAAAGCTGAGCTGCTAGTAGGTGGGTCGGAAATGGATGATATGTAAGGGATTGTTCGGCCGGTATGCATTGATTTATTTCTTCTAGATAGTAGCAATCATGCTGCATCGACAAGGCATGAATGAATTAGTACCTACTATAGGTACCTATAGGTAGTGTACCACCTGTCTCAGGCAAATACTTTTTTTCTACATATGTACCACCTCACCCATCTCGCAGGTGCTCGCATAATGTAGTACCTATGTAACTCTAACACACAGCTACCTACAGTAGTGGTTTGCATATAAGGAAGGAAAGCTAGAAAACAAAAGACCGGGGTACTCTCACATTATCTGCGCACTTTGTCAACCTTCTTCACTCTCTCTCCAAGGCATCTTCACATTCATTTTTTTCCCTACAAGAAACAGCCAGCACTTCATTCCCCACGCATGTCCAAGAAACAGAATTTGGCATTCTCCATTGTCATCGTCTTATTGCCCCCTTGCGCAAACACAACATTCTCGATTAGTGCCTCATCAAGAGCATAAAGAGAGTGGCAGGTATGTATTCTATCACTCCACCATGATCCAGCACCATCTACCTACGTACTTCAGTATATGTTATATGTAGGTAGGATAGCATCTGAGTACCTACCTAGGGAGGTACCTAGAGGTAGTTGCCCCGCGGCCCCACTCCATCCACCCCACTACAGCACTTCCCACTTACACAGGTAGCCTTACTACCTCTGGTCTCTTCTTACAGTACCTAGGTACTTCCAAAGACTGCTGCAATGCCCTTCCTTACATACCTCACAGAGCAGGCACCTAGTCTAGCCATAGCAACGACGGTCCTGCCTCCTTACTTTGCCTGCTCCCTCAGTCCACAACTTTATTGCCGTTTCTATCTTGCGAAATCCCCTCCACTTGTGCGCACTTCGTATTGATACCACACCATTCTCTGGCGCATCCTCGTCTTCACCCAAACTAACCCCTACCTCTCTGTCGAATAAGATCGCTTCTTTGGAGTTTTCCCACCAGTGACGTCTTCTCATACCTCATACGACTGCGCAAAACCCCGCCGTCACCGCAAAAATGTCCGGAGAGAACGATTCCGGATCGCCTAGTGCTGAGCGCAATGAAGCACCTGCTGGCGGCGAGCACCTGAACATCAAGGTGACAGATAACAACAATGAGGTCTTCTTCAAGATTAAGCGCTCGACTAAGCTTGAGAAGCTTATGACCGCCTTCTGCGAGCGCCAGGGCAAGAACGTAGATTCGGTTCGTTTCCTGTTCGAGGGGCAGCGCGTTCAAAAGACCGACACGCCTGATTCCGTACGTTATATTCTATCCTTCCCTGTTGTAGCTCACCCTGCTTATTATTATTAACACCTGGTCCTGCTGTATAGCTGGAAATGACCGACGGTGACACGCTCGAAGTCCACCAGGAGCAGGTCGGCGGCCGCTGCTGATCCCGCACCATAGCCGACCACCGGCTCTCGACAAACCTAAGCCGCCGGATACCATAAACCCCACACTTAGTCTTTTGTTGCAAGAGGATTCGACTACTCAAACATCTCGACCGTAGACACGATATGTACGCTTTGGGCAATGAACATGGCGAGGCGAGCAGAGAACCCTGGAATTTCGGGCATGGATGATCGGGCCAATGGGGGAGGGCGGGGGGCGCAGAAGCGTTTACAGATAAGAAATAACTTCTACTACATGCGTGCATGTATGTGACCCGAACGCGTGAGTTACCTTTGGTACAGCTACCGTCACGGTCTGAATCTGCATCTATGTTCCCTTCTACGGGCATGGGGCATTGAATGGGTGCGATTTCCGTCCGAATGGTCTCGTTTGATTCATACCGGCCATCACATCACGGAGAGTTCTACTATGTCTCTTTAATTCAGGCATGACTCAATACATCTAGCATGCGTTCATATTTCCCACGATGAATGATTTTCATCCGTGTCCTTCGTCTCATTGCCAGCGCCCGCGTGAGTTGGTACACTGAAAAGCCTGAGGACTGGCGAGTAAGTATGAGGTATATCACCTTCACAAATCGAAGGGTTGCCTACTATAGCCACGCATGTGACGCAGGACACGGACAGAGCCAGTCCAATCGTGAAAATGAATATTCTGTATTCAGTGACCTGTGCCGCGGAGACCCAAGGCACAGCCAGATCCAGCTGTCGATACTTCCCCAATGAGGAAGATCGCGGTCCTAATTCTAATGTAGATTACAATAACCCAGCCGGGTAGGGGCACGTATTTGTACAGCCAGATGTGAGGCCACCTGTTGAATAAGCAGCGAGAACAAATGAATGAGCCATTGAACCCAAAAATTAGCCCACCATCCCATTCTTGTACATTATTGTCTGGAGAACTACAGACAGTCAACCAGGTAAGCACAGCTCACCTCCTAGCGAGCAAGCAACACAACAATAATAAAAAGGGGAGCGACACATTGGAAAAGCAGAAACGTCACCCAAAACCAACCAGCAAGCAAGCCAATACTCAAACGCCAGCCGCCAAATCCGTTCGTCTCTCATCATTGGACATAGGCTCGATTCCATTCCCATCAATTCGTTTGCATCATGATCGTTCTTTCTTCTCCCTTCACTTGCACCTAACGCACCCAAAGTCCGCTCAGCTAGTCAGCTAGTCTTACATCTTCAACTCCTGTGCCCGACAGCTGGTACACAAGACCCTCGCCTTATCGCCTTCGCCGACGGGGAAGATCTGCCCATCATCAAAGCCTCCACCGCAGGTAGCGCAGCGGAAGCATTCGTCGTGCCACTCGGCTCCGAGAGCTTTGACGTACTGACCGATGACAGCTTTCTTGCAGCGCCTGCACTTCGGTGCGCGGCGCTCGGTTCGTTTGGTCTGACAAGCAACGCACCATGCGTACCCGTCTTTTTCGATGTGCGTCATGCCCTGCTCGAAGGGGTCACCGCACTCGGCGCAGAAGAAGTGGCCGTAATGCCAGTGCTCGCCGAGGGCGACGACGTGCTCGCCGAGGATCGGGGTCTTGCAGTGCTTGCATTGCGGCGCGAACAGCTCGTGCCAGTCTAAGTGGCAGTAGAACCGCAAGCGTTCGTCGCCGTCCTCGGCCATCGTCTGGCCGGGTGTCTCTTCGAGGATTTCGCCCGCCGCTCGGCGACGGATGCGGTCGAGCCGCGCCGCATAGAAGTGATCAGGTTCTGGGCTAATCTCGAGAGCCTCGAGACCAGTGCCGCAGGCGTAGCACCGGAAACATTGTGGGTGGAAGCGCTCTGAACCTCCGCTCAAGGCCACAAAGCGGCCCTCGATTGGATTGCCGCACTCATGACAAATAGCCGTTGCGCGATGCGACGCCCCCGGTGCGGGAGACCAGTGACCTCGAGGGCGGCCTGCGGCGTTGCGAGTGTGTGATGGTGTCAACCTTGGATCCGGCAGAGGCCTAGCAGAAGGTTTTGAAGTTACATCGTCAGGGGTGATTATGACAGGGATACTTGAGACATGATTACCGCTGTGGCTGTCATCGCCATCCGGCAAGACGATGGTGGGCACTGGGGAATCATGATCATCTGAAACAGCGATGATAGGAATCTGAGGCTTATTGTCCGAATCTATGTGAACGCTTGGGATGGGTGCGCGACGACCGGATGACTGCGCGGCTGGCGGCGCCGAGTTCGGAATATCCGGCGTACAAATGATAGCAGGAATAGGCGGCTGCGGGCCTTGCGGACCCGGACGCTCTTTTGTGATCGCGAGAGGGATTCGGCGGGACTCGTCTGGCGTTGGATCAGCAGCCGCCTCTTCCGGGGCTTTCCAGTTTTTGTCAAAGCTTACGATTGGACGTCCGGGACTATCGCTGACCGCAGACGGAGTGGGAAGTTTGGCGCTGCGGTCTTTGAGCCGCATGCTTGTCGCTTGGCGGATATCGTCACTGCGTATCTCGACCCCATTCTTCCTCGGTATGTCTTGGGAGGTACGAGGAGAGTCGGAGGCGTCGTTTTTAGTGTAATTAGGATTCCGTGACTGAGATGGTGGGTTCTTGTGGATCTCAACAAATGAAATGGGGTTTACGGGAGCAGTGACGGTGCTCGAATTAGGGTCACGAGAAGAAGTGAGGGCGAACTGGACTTTGTTGGGTGGGTTTCTTTTCTTGACATCGAGTGGCTGCGAATGATCGGGTAGTTGAGGTTGTCTTCTTGAACTTTGCTCGGCTGTCGCCCCTTCCGGTTCCTCCCATATCTGATCTCCGGAGAACGGTCTCTGGATCTCGCCGCTGATATTGCGCCTCATGCTACTGCGATGACGGCCACCCGAGCTCACACGAGTTCCGCTACCGGTACTGACAGGGGGGTTTTCGTTTGCAGATCCCATGCGGATACTGCGCTGTTGATCCATGCTTCCACGGTCACTACCAGGAGAGGAATCTCTGTCACTCCCAGATGAGCTCCCAGAGAAGGAACGCACAGAATCTCGAGCAAGCCCCGTGACACCAATATCACCGCCGTATCGCCCAACACTAGCCGTCCGGGCATGAGCATAGCTATTCCTTCGCATGTGGGGTTTGTATCGGTATGGCGCGTCAGGCTCACGCGGTTTAATCCCGTGTTCGTGCCGGTATACTAGCTCAGCGGCTTCATCTAAGGCAGCGTTGTATAAGCGTGTCTCATCATCCTGTTCCTGTTCGTCCTTGACATCGATGGCATCCATAGCCTGGTGAAGTGAAAAAGCTTCCTCCTTCTCCATCCATCTCTGGCCACGTTCTATATATGTGGCGCTCGGAACCACTTCCGACGGTCTTAGAGGAGCAACAGCTGGTTGATCAGGAAAATAGTCTTTGCCAGAGGCAGTGTTGGCAGAGTAGCGCGATGTCACACTGCCGGCGACACTGGGGCGGCTACCTCGAGGCCTGGCCACGTCAGAGCCTGTCCTCTGGTGGGTATTAGAGAGCTCGGATCGGATGGAGTCACCCGCAATCGACGATCGGCCGGCTGTGGTAAACCGTTCAGTAGTACCCGGCCGTGATCTCGTAGATGGAGGCAGGGGTCGAGCTCCGCCGGGACGATTCGCACGGTTCTCGCGTAGGCCGGCTAGGTATGCAGCTGTAGGAGGCCGACGGTTAGTTGGATAGTCAGGTCGACCGCTTTGGATCAGGGCATCCGAACCAAATTGCTCATTGTTCATATATGTGGGTGAAGGTGGCGTAACCTTCCTCGAAGACGACGAGTCTTTCGGCTTGCCGCGGTGCAGCATCACTGATGCTCGGAAGTCAATATGGAACGTCTATAAAAGCTATGTGAAGCTCGTGCAGGACGATTAACTGTTTAACTTCGGTATTGTCGAACCTGACTTCGAAGAGCCGAGTTGGGATTGGACGCGAATAAGCAGTCGAGGTAGGCGATTTGACAGGGCAAGGTGAGAGGTCTTGATGTCACAGCCAAGGGAGTGTGTACTTCTATTGATGGCGATCGCTCTGTTTACAGCAAAGAACGCACAAGGTTGCCGGGGAGAGGGTTTGTGCCACGACAATATATAATAAATAATACTGGTAGGTAGTGTAGTGCAGAGAGGCAGGTAGGAGGCAAGAGGCAAGAGGCAGCAGGTAGGAGGTGGGAGGTGGTTCAAGTTTCGCTGTCGAGCAAAACGCATGATGAAGTGTCACTGGTGGACAGGTCACGGTGTCTCTGATTGGGCGGGTCTGAACCAAGGTCGCATAATAAAGAAAATAGGATGGCTGGGAGGATCGCCATCTCTGCATGCTAATGTTGACATTTCGCTGTTGCCAGGGCAGCCGGCGGCGCTTTGAGTCATGACGGCCCGCCAACCACCCTGCCGCCCCGTTCCTGGGGGTTTGACAGGGCCGTCTCCACGAGAATCGGGACCATTCGTGTCAATTCCCTATTTCAACCAGCCCTCAAAGCCTATCATGTTAAAACTTACAGGGACGTAGGCTGGGTATGTCAGATGTGCGCTTAATTTTAGCATGTAAAGGATCTACCATATTGTAGGTTTGGACGAAATCTGGAGCGACCTGAGATGAGGGTGGCTGGGATTGTCTTGCGTTCAGGATACCCGAGCCTCTGCCCGAGAGACAATGAAGAGGGAAAAGAGCTGACAGCGAAAGGAGCCAGGAGGATAGGCCAAACTGTCTCAGGGGAAAGTAGTATACTACGTACTATACAGCATTCGTCAACCCGTATGCATTCTGCATTGTGGCGGGTGCCTTTCACGCATTCCTAGCACAAACATAGGCCTGGCATCACACCAAACAGGAACTTGACAATCTCTGGATACTCACACTCAAGAATATATAATAATACACATGGAAATATAACATTATGGGTACTAGTAGGTGCTACTACGTGTAACATGTGTTTTCAAGCCACACAGGATATCTCCTAGTGTACTCACCCAACCTACCCATGGAGGTTGTAGGATTGGTACACTAACGCCCCCCTAAAACCGGGGATTATACCTGGATACTACTCGATAGCTATTTAATGGAAAGTAGGTATAGTATAGGTACCTAGTATGGTACCCATGAAATAGAACACTTGACTTGGCTCCTAACAGCAACTTAGAACGCCGCCTGAATTCGGTTTAAACAATTCCTATACTAGACTAAGGATCCAATGTTCCAGTGCATAGGCGCCGTCATGATTATCGTCATTGGTGGTCCCTGCCGCGCGGCACTTGACACAATTGAGTCTTGGCAGCCATCCAGTTTCAAAAGCGATCTACCTACACTATGGAGCGGGAGGCAGAGGGAGGAGGGACATCCATGATGGCAGGTTGGTTACCTATGTAGCAGGTTGGCAGTCAAAGACCCCACGCGACCTGTTTCCTGATGGGGCTTTATGCTTCTTCTGGCTCCATCTTCTTACCACTTACTTACATATACAGTACTACCTCAGGAGTATGTACCCCACGTCGGGATCCATCCCTTATTTATAAGTACCCACACTACCACCTAAGTACCCACTAATTAAGTACCTACTAGCACTTAGTAGGTAGTACCTACAGGGCGCAGCACGCAGCACCCTGCCGCAGTGCCGGAAAAGAGCCATCGGTAGCGAATCATGATCTTGGCTGGCATGAGTAACAGCACTCGCAGTCGTATTCTGCTACAGTATTACTTCTTGGTGTGTCTGGGCGTCAAAGGGAACACAGATACTGTACCTGAACCGACCAACCGACCAACCCCTGGGTAGGGGACCTTACCACCACTCTCTCTTCGAACTCACGTCCTTGTCTCCCTCGTTTTCCATTTTTCCCCTTTTCGGTTGTTTAGGTATAGTTCGACTTTATTTTCCGGTGTCGTGTAGGTATTTCATCCATGCGTTGAGCTGTGAGATGTCCGGAGCCTCCCGTCGCACGCCCACTCTCGCCATCTTCAACTTGCAGCCGTCGCATTCGTACAACAAGATGCCCGACTTAGACGTATTACCGCCGAGGACGCGGTCGAAGAAGATCAGCACCCTCGTCGTACTCTCCTATGCCCTCGACTGGCTGATCATGGTGGTTGTTGGCCTCGTCGGCTACTTCCTGGGCAATGTAACACCGAATAAGAGACCCTTTAGTTTGCTCGACGCCAACATCGCGTACGTTGATTGGATTGGATCTCACCATATGTCTGCCGATGCCGTCACTAACCATGGCCTGCTTAGCTTTCCCGTGACCGAGCACGAGACCGTCACCTCGGCGCTGCTGTTGACATTCAACGCCGGCGTCCCCATCGTCATCATCTTTGTTGTCGCACTGGTATTCGTCCCGGGCCGCACCGTACCCGAGGGCACACCCTCATCGCTGATATGGAAGCGGAAGCTCTGGGAGCTGCATATGGGATGGCTGGGGCTGGCCCTTTCCTTGGTATCGGCATGGATCATAACGCAGGGGATGAAGAACCTGTTTGGCAAGCCACGACCTGATCTGCTGTCGCGCTGCATGCCCGATGTTGCCAACGTAGCAAAACACATTGTCGGTTTCTCCAATCCCCTTTTAGGGAACGCCGGAGGATCGATGTATAACGGCCAGCTAGTCAGCGCTAGCATCTGCATGAATTCCGACAAAGACTTCCTCGACGACGGCTTCCGCAGCTATCCATCGGGTCACTCGAGCTCCGCCGCCGCCGGCTTGATTTATCTATCTTTCTTCCTGGCTAGCAAGTTCGCCATCACCTTTCCCTTCGTGCCGCAGGAGACCATTGCGCGCGACTCGGGCGCCGTCACCGCTTTCCCTTCACGTCTAAACCGCCACAATGGAACTGCCGCCTCGCTGTTGACCAACACGGCCTATGAAGGCATGCGCTCGCACTCCATCTCAGCAGTCGACGACGATGTATCCTCACCCCTCGACTCCGCGGTCATGAAGCAGATCGGCATCCATAACACGACTGTCGCCGCCGTGCGCCGCCAGGCAGCCGCACCCCCGGTGTATCTCCTCCTTCTCGCCGTCCTGCCTTTCTTCCTAGCAGTATTCATCGCGAGCTCACGTTGGTTCGACTTTCGACACCATGGCTTCGATATCCTCTTCGGCTTCCTCATCGGGACAATTACCGCTTATTTCTCCTTCCGGTATTATCACATGCCCATCCGCGCTGGCGGTGGATGGGCCTGGGGGCCCCGCAGCAGGGATAAGGCTTTCTGGGCGGGTCTGGGATCTTGGAGCTACGCCTCTGACAAGCGGCACTGGCTCCGGGCCGATGATGAGGAAGAGATGCAGCGTCTGCATATGACAAATCAGGACATCGAACTTGGAGGTCTGCGACAACGAGAGGCATCATCAGCCGTAAAACCAGGGGATATTCGTGTGCATCACCACGACCGCGACGAGAGCTCGCGGACAACGCTCGAGCCGCAGGAGAGTGAGCGCGTCTAGTCGACTATCTAGATTGCGGGTTTGGTTTCCCCATATTATATATTTCTTGTAATGATCAATCATCTGCACCAAACCCAACAGCATCGCACCAGCCTTTTCTTCTCCCTTATGTATCAATAACGTTTACCATCAATTCGAAGCAGTGTCTAAAGCGGGGCGGGATCATCTGATTGAAAAGATAAACGAAGGAGAGAGAAATGCTCGAACATACGACCCGATATCATCATAAAGTTGAACAATACACCAGCCAGCATAGTAGAGGCGTCAGCTAGGGGGCGAGGTTTATGGCTGGGGAGCAAACTATGGGAAGGCGTTCAGGTAGGGAACATCACATAACGGTAAATGTGAGATAAAATATCTAGGTTGCCTCGGGCTCTGCGCAGTGCGTGTTGAAGACATAAAATAACGATCTTTATTTGCAGAAAGGCGTTGTAGGTGAAATAAAAATAGAAAGAACACCATCTTGGACCATCTAGCGGAAATCATAGGCTGCGCAATTTCTATTCATTCTCCTAACTTACGATCATCCTCTCTCTTGGTATACCGGTGCTCGTAGTTCTAGAGCAGAAAAGCTGAGCAAAAGCTGTGGGATCTACTATTACCCTATCTCCAAAGCCCACACATTCACAAAGGAGGAATTCTTCGTAGAAGCGAGACCAGTCGATTTCCGTCACTCAGCCGACAACATGCATGGCATCGCCTTGGGCACCATCAGCACCGAGCTCCTCGTCCTCGTCTTCTTCGTCAAGGTCGTCTCCGCCCATGTCCTCCTTGAAGCCGCTCTCGACCTCCAACTTTCGTAACCTCCTAAGCATGTCCGCGCGTTGGCTATTTTGCCAGCGGATGAGCGTGGCGGCGGCGTGCACCTTGAAGCCATAGACGCGAGGAATGTAACGTTCGGCGCTCTTGGACGGTACCAGGGCCGGGTAGACCTGGAACATGATGTTATGGAACGAAGTACCAAAGTAGGCACCGTCAATAGCGGCGTGGCGGGAGGACTTGGGGTTGTATACATCCTCGCAACGGACACAGTAAAGCTTGACAGGTTTCTGGTGGGGTGCATCGGTCTGGCCCATCGGCAACAGTGGATGGGACCGACAGAAGACCCTTGGACACTTGCCAAAGTCTGCTTTCTTATATTTGTCGAGCTATGAGGCGAGGCAGGTTAGCGGCAAGGCAGAACAAAGCGACCGGGGATATCAACGCATTACCATCTTGGCTAGGCCTCTCGTCGTGACGATATAGCGGGCATGTATCAGGCCGTATAGGTGGCGGGCCGACTTCTCTATGGTCTCTCTCATGTCATCGTCGCAGTCGAGATCGAATACGTCGGTGATTAGATCAAGGGCATACTGATAGTACTGGACTTCCGTGTTAAGGCCAGTCAAGTTGAAACGATCGGTCAGATAGTCTTCGTCGATTTCGCAGAAGTACTCGTTGCCTCGAGATGAGATAAACTGGAGAAGAGAGGGTCAGCACAGGAATACCAGATCGGGCAAGACCAGAAAATCCAGGCTCACCCAATCTCGCCAGTAACTAGTGTAGTCGCTATCGGACTCTGAAGCAAACTCTTCCATCATTGTGTGCGGCGCCTGTGTGCAGAGAAAGAATTGGGTATTGAGCTCGGGAGGTCGATGACGATTCCGAGCAGAATGTTGTATCGGCAGTGGTATTCGGTATTTCCTACCCCGTCAAACATCCGTGTATCTGCTGGCCCGGTCGGATACCGATACGTCGGGCGTCGGGAAGAGGACGTGTACTAACAAGGCTGAAATACCTTGTTGCGGGGGGTGGGGGCGGAGGGCGGAGGGCGGAGGGGCGGGACGGACAAGATGCTGGCCGGTTGGTGGACAAGCAGGAGGTAGGTCGACAGCTCCCAGTCGTTGGGAGGTTGGAGGGGTTCAAGTTGAGGGCACAGGTCGATTGTAGCCGGACTTTCTTTGGTGGGGTTCGATGACCTGCCTACTTGCA
Organism: Ustulina deusta; assembly: GCA_023159155.1. NCBI lineage: Eukaryota > Fungi > Ascomycota > Sordariomycetes > Xylariales > Xylariaceae > Ustulina > Ustulina deusta. The sequence goes on along the minus strand of JAJNNX010000071.1, from coordinate 186,901 downwards.
GGTACCCATCGAGACTACCTACCTACCTAGGTCCTAACCGGCTATGCCCCACCTACCTAGGTAGGCACAGGCCCTGTACACGAGGTACCTAGTTAGTACACAGGGATGTTTTGTGGTAGATGTTATGGCTGGAGATGGAGCACAGCCATATATGCAGTTATTCGGCACATCAAGTCGAGAACATGCCGTCTCTGAGAATACCTAGTACCGACGTAAACAATACAAAGAGGCCCGGTTCGAGCTTTCAATGCCAAAAGTAGGCAGTTTGCGCCTCTCAAGGCATGAACGGGATTGAGGGATTGGGTAGGTATTCATTCAGCCTCACAATGAGACCTAGCCATGAGAGTCCAGAAATCAGAAAGCTGTTCCTCACACTGCTTCTCAGACTTCCCTAGGCTTGACCGTCGAGTTACTTCACCAAGTTGTTGACAAAACAACCAACCCCACAGTCTTCCTAGCCAGGCAGGACTGTTCACAAGTGTCATTGCTAATCTATACACCGTGGCTATGATAAAGAATTCTAACATCCCTGCGTCACTTGGCATCTCCCTCATCTTTCAAGGAGTGAAAGGAGCGAAGCCGTCAAGTCTCTGTTGAGCTGCTAATCATAAGTGGAAGCGCTGAATAGTATTTGGGTGAAGCACCCAAAACACACCATATTAAGTAGTTCTTCAATTCCACGACCTTTCACCTCCCCCCCACCATTAACAGGTCTCTGTGCCATAATAGAATCTGCATAAGGAAAAAGCAAGATATGATCCCCCCCTGATGAAGAGAGCCTTCTCCACATTTATCAACAACTTGGAACCGCCGCCTGCTTAGTATCGGTATCATTCAAAATGTGCTTCGTGTGCCTGTATACAATACCGGCCACCCATCTACACACCCCTACACTCGAATACTTCGTATCGATCCACCGGGCCTATTTCATTCACACCGGACTTGCTGTACCATGACTGCTTACGTCACTAGTTGACTGTATATCCGAGCCCGCTTCCGAATTCTGTCGCCGTAGCCTTGAATGACCATTACTCCTAAACGAAGGCACTTCTAGCTTCGTCATTGTTTCCGGATTTTCCGACTCCTTCACCTGCAGGTTGACCAGCTCCATTGCCTCGCGGAGTGTTTCCCCGCTCTCATCCATCGCCGCCAAGAACCGTGCCAGTTCCTTACAGAGCTCCCAGTCCTCTTCCCTGATGGCCCGTGATAATAGCCGGACAGACTGCTCTGATGCGGCTTCTAGTTCTTCGAAGGTGTGCAATATCAATAAATAACCTCCCGCCGTCTTCAGCGAGCCTCGTTGCAGCGACTCTTCAAATAATTCCTGAGGCGGTGGCAAGTATGCAAAAAGCGTTCGCCATGACCTGACCTCGGTCTTTCTAGTACATTGAACAACAATATCAAGGTATTGCGTGAAGGAGGAGAGCAACGTTAGGACTCTCGGAAGAAGTGCTGCTTCTGGTGGTGGTGCTAAGTCGACCTCTTCGTCTAAAACATGATGTAAAAGTACCTCAAGCCCATGAGCAAAATATTCTAAGTCCTGGTATTGCCGAGCTAGGATGAGAGCCGCGGTTGCGTCGTTCCTCTTGAGATGAAATTGTAAGATATCGGGCAGAAACAGGTGAGTCTAGAGTGTTTGTTAGCAAAGGATAGCTTTGTAGCTCTGTACGCAGGAAGTGGTGCTACTCACCCTAATGGAGAATCGGAAGAATGAGTAGTTGATATCTCTGCGTTGGACAAGATCGGGTTCAACCCCAAGCACAATTCCCTTGCCCAGTAGAATCGAGAGGGGGTAGAAGTCGAGCGGAATCGAGACCGTCGGAGGCAGCTCTCTGTTAGAGTCGTTCGAAGCAGCATACAAAACGTCGTGTACATCGGGCCACAGTTTCAACGCCTGGCCTTCAAATATCCATAAAGAATTTCGCAAGCTGCCTTGGTCAGCGTCCCACGAAAAATAATCGCTGTTTGCATTGAGCATATAAATCGAAGACTGGTCTCTCATGCTCGTGTAGAACTCTACACTATGGGATATAACACGCATATCGTATTTAAGTTGACCGCCCTGGTTCACGGACGGTTGGAGAAGAACGAGTTTCCCATCAACCAAGAAGAGCACTGATGCGTAGGCGACGTCTTGAGAAGGGTCACCGTCCATCATCTGCTTTTCAGGTAATATCCAACTGAGTCCTCGCACTCGTGCGGGAGACCGCACTATGCCGTTGAAGGCAATTTGTCCAACTTGGATGGGTTGTATGATGCCAGATACAGGCGCAAAAACGAAGTGGTAAAGTAAATTTTCGTAGGTGTATACCAACAGAGAATCTTCCCCGGAAGGCGTGATTAGGACAATGGGTGCAGGCATCTGCTGTGTAAACATGACATTTGAGCTGTCTAAAGCAGCTTCCCGCGAATAAAGACGAAGTTCATGTGATCTGTTAGCTTCAATCGCCGCCACGAGGATATGCTGATACCAACACATCCCGCCCCGGACTTGAAACTCATTCTCCATAGCGCTATTAGCGAACGTCTTCCAGCGGCCGCTGTTGACGCTATAATGTGCAAGACCACGTCTTCCGGCGACAGCGACATACCTACCATCTGGAGAAATAACAGTGCACCTAATCGGCCACTGATTAAGCAGATAATTGGACGGTACCCTTGTTGTGTGCCAAAGGAAAGGTTCAGCGGAAATGCTGGTTAGATCAGGGAGATCGTAGCCTCTGTAAACCATGATACTTGATGAGCTTTGGAGCACTGTCCGAAAAAGGTTGGGCGGACTGTAGCAACCTGTCACAGCACTCCGAGCCATCTCTAGGGACCAAATTGCATTGCTTTCTCGGCCGATAAGAAGCAGCTCACAAGCACCACCAACCCAACAAGCATCGATGATGCCCATCAACCAGCCCTCTTCGTTAGTGTGAGTAATAGAGTAATCTGCATTGAAACTGTTAGAAGCAGATTTGCCGAATACACTCCATGTTGCCCAGCCCTTCTCATAACCAGCGAATAAGCAGTATCCGTCAGGAGAATAGCTGAGCGTAGTCAACCGACCCGATTGGTTTAGAGATACTGTTGTTTTATGCGTGTGCGAAGGAGGGATAGTCCCAGCATAATCTCGAGCAGAATACACATGGATGCTTCCATCGGCACAGCCTATCGCAATGAGTGAGAATCGAGCATTCACAGCGGCTCGGACGGCACGATGATCTGGACCCTGAGGAGCATGGAAGCAATACCCTTTGAATAACTTCTTCGAATCCGTCTCGGAAGCAGGCTGGGTGGGCGGTATGCGCTGCACGGCATAGGCCTTGCCGTCATTCGTAACCCAGGTAGAGAGATTCATGGGCCGGTCATGTGTCATTTGCTGAATAGAGGCCTTCTTATCGAGCCAGCCCATACGGCTAATAATCTCGGTGCTTATCTGGCTAGAGGCACTGTCTGGCGTCCACCGAATGCACTGAACGGTTGCAGGCTTCTTGGTAGCCACAACTAACTCGTCATCAAGCGCGAGGGCGTAGTTGATACCGGCATCTACTTTGATAACTCGACGAAATCGGACACTGAGATCCCGGACACCAGCACCCTCACCTGGCCCCAACAGGATCTGGTCGGGAGCGCTGTTCCCGGGACCGCCAAAATGGCTTTGCCGTCGCCTCTGTATATTTGTGTGGTCGACGAAATGGGGTTTATACACCCTCGCTTCTGGGTCTGTGGCTAAAGAGTATGTAATCAGATAATCGAAGCTCGTCTGCAATACGAATATAGCCGAGTCGGGTCTTATGAGAAGGTCTATGCTGGGGCCGTAGGTCCTCAACGAAGGGTCGGATCGAACAACGATGGCAAGGACAACAGTGGGCTGCGCATGGGGATATCGAAGTCAGCAGACAGCACAAGTGGCATGGGCAGAGTTGGGTTGTCAGAAGGGCGAGACGAACCTTGGTCTGCCAGATAGTCAAGGTGGACGCGGTGATGACGGCAAACAAGTGGCCAGTTCGGGAGACCTTCAAGGCGACAATTGGCTCACCGGTCGGGACTACGGCGGGATCGGATACACCAAGGTAATATATCCCGGGTTTTGCACCCCCAAACTTGGAGGTGTCGTGCTCAACGGACCTAATGTACGGGGTGGCAGGGGTGAGAGGAACAGCATCTGACTCCTCGGGATTCAGCTCCTTGCCTTTGGTTGCGGCGGACTCTGAGCTGGACGGCGAAGCCGCATCGGCGAGGCTGTGCGGTGGCAGGCCATCGTGAGAGACGACGAGGCTGCCGCTTCGACTTGGAGGATGGGCTGTGGTGGTCGCGTATATCTTGGGTGTCCCGATGGGCCAGTACATGACTACCCTTCAGGCCCGGGAGCCAGCCGCATTCGAGGTTGCCTTGCTCAGCAAGTTCGGACTCATGAACGAGTTGAAGAAGGGTAAACAAGTTGTACTGGATATACAAGGTGTCGTGGTAACAGATCATCTGATGGACCGCTATGTTAGATGGCACATTGCTCAACCATTGTGAGGCAGGAGAAAGCAAGGTTACATGTAATGGGTCAACATCCCATGTGTTGTGAGGTAATGTACATTACAGGAAAGCGCCTAGAGGTTCTACCTTAGGTACTGCTTAAGGTACCTATATGTACCTACATGTATATAGGCTGGCCTACAGTTACCTAGGGTAGGCCTACGGACTGTACACTACGGGCAGGATCCAAGGACAGTACAAAACTATACCCCCCAACCCCAATACTACCTAACAAGGCTACACTTCACTCTTTTAAACACTAAAAATTTAGTATCTATTAATATATTATTTTATTTTATATCTTTTATTTTAATATTATTATTTTTAGTAAAATATAATATTATATTTAGTTATATAATGTATTAAAACAAGACTTCTAGTTCCTTATTTCTATAATACTTAACCCTTGTTGTTTATTACTACCTAATTCACACCTATTCACAGGCTGTACACATTACTATAAGTGGTATAGTGCATGTTTCATGGGTATAAATTAGGTACCTGTGTGGTTTTGACACGGAAACAGCTGCGGGCCACTGCCACCGTAATTCAGGTACATGTTAGTTTCACTCATCTTGCAGGAAGCAGAAGCAGAAGCAGAAGCAGAAAGAGCATCAGACACAAAAACTCGCAAAATCTTCATTTGTCGCCTGCCTGCCTATTTGAGGTATCTAGAGGCATATGACATATGCAAGACTACCTTACTGTTGCCATATTTCCCAGGTCTTAGCTCGTAACAACAACAGCAAAGCGATCGCGATACCAATACCAACAAATGGCGTCAGGTCGTTTGGCAACAAGGACCTCTGTCGCCCCTGAGAGGTTCAAGACTCTCCTCCCAACACTGCAGCCCACCATTTATCATGACCCGAACGCAAACAAACCCTCAAATAAGTGAGTAATCGGTATACCTGTCTCGTACTCTTACTGAGACACGCTCCCACTAATTGCTCATCAGTATCCGCACTATTGCTTGGAGCCCCCTAGGAACATATCTGGCCACTGGCTGTACAGACAAGACATTGCGTGTTTGTGAGTCGACGGCTCTCGGCTATGGGCATTTTCTAATTAGGCCCATATCGTCCCGTGTTTTCCTTTGACTGACGTATCCATACAAGGGAACGTGGACAAACCCAATGTGCGTCAGACAACAGAGCTCAGAGGGCACGTAGCACCAATCGAAAAGGTGGCTTTCAATCCGGCCAAGGAGCTTGAGCTCTGTAGCGTGAGCAGTGATGGCGTCGCGCGATTCTGGGATGTCAAGAACAAGGTTGTCCTCAACGAAGTCAGAGGCTTAGGGGAGACCTTCACATTGGCCTGGTCGCCCCAGGGCGAATATGTCGTTGTTGGCAACAAGGTGCTTTATTTTGCCTCATCCGCCCTCCTGATATCTCTTGAAGCTCACTAAGATACAGGAGAACAAGCTCTATGTCCTATCACCCACCGAGCCCACCTTCATCTCCGCCCACCAGCAACCCACCATGACGAACGATATTACTTTTTGCTGGAGTGGTAAGAGGTTATTTGCTACCACTGGGCAGGGTAAGACTAGAATCCTCACCTTTCCGGGCTTTGAACCGGCTTATCAATTCGATTATAAGGAGATGTCAGAGAAGGAGTTTATGCTGCCAGGCCATACTTCGTCTTGCATCGCTGTTGAACTTCATCCCTTTAACAGATACCTTGCCACGGGAGGAACAGATTCTCTTATTGCACTTTGGGAGACAAACGAGTGGAATTGCGTTCGAACAATCACCAAAATGACGGGCCCAGTTCGAAGTATATGTATGCATACAAAATACTACCTTGTTTGTCTGAAAACATAGTGCTAACATGATGGTAAAGCCTTCTCTTGGGATGGCCTTTTCATTGTCGGTGGGAGTGATGAAGGTCAGTCTCTCGACCCATGGTTGCCTATTATCATACAACTAATCCATCCTATAGGCACTGGACTGGAGATCACCGTTTCTGAGACGGGAGAGCATCTCTGCACTTACAAAACACGAACGCCTTCTCCTGTTGTGGCATGGGCACCCAATCGATACGCTCTTGCCTATACTGATATGGGCAGTCTTAGGATCATAGGGGCAAGCCCTGGAGGAAAATAGGGAGGCCCTGAGGAGTGCCCTTTAATGAGGCCGGATAAATGCACGGTTGCATAGCATTAAGACAAAGCAGCAGCTGTACTGATGCAGGAATTATGAAGTTGTCACACACCTTGTTATGGCTGTTGTACAGGTTGCGACGATATGCCTGATGCATGCATTAGCTACCAAGTGTCAGCACGGATGAACCAGATGCCGGGGTTGGAGTGGACAATGGCAGTTTGCCTGGTGAGTGAATAAATAGTTGGTGGCCTGCTCTGCACTTGTCGTGCACCGAAACTACATCAAGGCAACGGGAGCATTTTGGCGCGCATTCGGCTTGGGGGTACCTGGATCAGGATTTATCAATGCTAATATATTGCTAATGGGCACAACCCACACACTCACCGAGAACTAGATATTGTGTTCAAGGTTCAAAGATGCCAGCAGTACCCAGGCATCCAAACACATTCCTCGAATGCACTCAATATAGGATAGCGGACCAAGCAATCGTTAGCCTTTCTGATACTTCGAGCCGATCAGGACAGACTCGATGATCGTGTGGCTAGTATTACAAATCAGGGTCTTGAGAGCCCATCTAAAATAGATTGATCTAGGTACCGGTAGGAAAAAACGTTGTGCAAGGGGTAATCAGTCGCTGGATTAATTAGTCAGGGTTCCCTCATGACCGGGAATGCCACCTACAATCCTTGCTGTAGTGGGTTTGCCTGCGCCACTTGCACACACAAAGTCCCTTGCTGTTCGGTCCCTTCGACAGGGCTGTTCGACTCGTCAAGCCGGCCACAACATGGACAGTTGATGCAGCCAATCTCCAAAGGATGTGCTGTCCCCTCACTGCTGCCTCACCTGCATGACGCATTCACAGGATGGCAGGTTGTATGTCTCATTTTCTCAAGTGCTGACCTTCCTTCGAAATCGCCCAGCATTATTCATCATAGATTGTTAGGGGCTAGGCAAGTGCTATAACTCACGGCCATGCGAGTGAACGCAGCTGGTCTGTGTGTGAATAGACATCTCCATTTCGACATTGGGCTCCTAATTGTTGCCTCTCTTTGAAAAGTACCGTATCTACTACCTACATATGTACTTGGGCTATACCTATCTCCATGTAGTCTAGGTACCTAAGGCTACATATGTAGATAGACACAGGACAAATGTGGTACCTATGGGGCTCCTACGGGTACGGTAAGCAGGCGCGATACCTTGGCATGTGCTGAATGCGGGACTCATGAGGCGCATTACTAAGGAAAGTGACCTAAGTATAGTAGTAGTGCCTTGGTCTGCTGCTGGTATGCCAGCACAACTAGAGAGGTACTCGGCTTATCCTCAGCATCAGCCTTTATTGTTCGAACTGCCTCATAACCTCAGGCATACATCCACGTACCCGGCGCGAACAACCGCTTCACCTAGGCCGCTTATCCGATCTACCTATACTAGTGGCCTCTTTTACCCACCAAGTACGTTAAAGATTTGTCTCGGCTCCTGGGACTCGGCCCCGCTCCATACCGGCCGCATTCTATTGTTGTCCTTGCTTTGCATTGAAACAACTGCTACACTACGATATAATCTGCCAACTCCCTCTCGACCGAGGTCAGGCACCAAAAGCGCCGGACGCCAACAACCGGCCAAGACACCCATGCGAAGAGCACAGGTAGCCCTCGGTGCATTTGCTGAGCAGCAGCATTGAGACTGGTCCTTCTTGCGATCCTGTGCGGCGCGCCGGTGTGCAGCGAGACAGGTTCCACATCCATCGATTCTGTCCAGGCCGGCGACATCAACCAGACAGCAGGCTCAGCCGCACCTTGGGTGCTCCTCCCGACTCTCAACCGCTCTTCTTAATTTCGGGCAACAGTTGACGATGCCCACGACGGCTGATCCCGCTGACTCGCCGTCTCAGGGCACCGACGGTAGCCCACCTGCTGATACTTTAGCCCATGCCATACCTCGAAGCAACAATGATGTGCCCAAGCCGAAGAGGCTTGCGTGCATGATATGCCGCAAAAGGAAGCTCCGCTGCGACGGCATCAAGCCGAGCTGTAGCACGTGCACGCGCCTTGGTCACTCATGCGCCTACGATGAGGTTAGGAAGAAGAGCGGCCCCAAGCGAGGCTACGTGAAGGCCCTGGAGGAAAGGCTGAGTAAGTGCTAGTCTTCCGCTTTCGAGTCGCGTTACACGGGAGGCCAAGAAGCTGACCTCCTGCCTGTTTGCAGAGCAAGTCGAAGAACTTCTAAAGACTCAGGAGCCCAGCAGTAGCACGAGTCCCGAAACTACAAAAACGCCGAACGTGGCATTTGAGCAGAGCCGAAACCAACAAGCCACCGCTTCGACCAGCTTCAATGTTGCCAACCCCCCCCCGATCGCGATCGCTGGCGACCGTGACTTAGATAGATGGCGCTTCAATGGAGAATCACCCCAAGGAAATGGGCTGGACGAGTTCAACTTCACAAGCAACATGCCTATAAATATGAATAGTATGGACCCGAGTTTCACGTGGGAAATGATTGGACTCGGTCTCGAAGAGCCTCTTCCACCGCAAGAGACCATTGACGAACTGTAAGTGGTCTACCGTCATGCTCCTGCGCGGGATTCGACTCATGGTCTTCTTAGTCACCAAATTTTTTTCGAAACAATCCATCCATCGGTGCCAATGATTCATAAATTCCGATACTTGGCGGCAATGAATCTGTATGTTTCAGTCGTCTTTGTCTCTTCCGAACTACGCTCGCCTCCCACTAAACCCCCTGAAATACTCCTCGCTCACTAGCACTGGTAGGGCACCAAGTCAACGACCGCCGGTGGCGTTGCGTTACGCGATATGGACTCTAGCTTGTTCTATTACGGATAAATATAAGGATCTTAAGGATCTTTTTTACCAACGCGCTCGCAAATATGTCGAGGCCGATGCCATCAGAGGTTATGGCGAGCACTCAATAACAATAGCTCATTGTCAAACCCACGTGCTGCTAGCCTCGTACGAGTTTAAAATGATGTATTTTCCTAGGGCGTGGATGAATACGGGCGCAGCTGTACGCCTTGCCCAAATGTAAGTCCCGTTCAAGCGTAGCGAAAGACCAGCTGTGCTCACTACTATGAATAACAGGATTGGCCTCCATCGGATCGATGGCAGTGGCTTAGACGTCAAGCAGTGTCTTCCACCACCACGTGACTGGACCGAGAGGGAAGAGAGACGAAGGACGTTTTGGATGGCCTTTTGTGAAGACAGATATGCCAGCATCGGGACAGGATGGCCGATGACGGTCGATGAGCGGGACATCATGACCAACCTACCCGCCTCCGACGAAGCATTCAATCTGAGTCGGCCAGAACAAACGCAAACATTAGCAGATGCCATGAGCCCAGCCGGAGCGGCCAAGTTATCGGCATTTGGTGGCATCGTGCTTATGGCCACTCTCTTCGGTCGCAATCTCACCCATCTTCATCGCCCGGATGTCGACGACCGCGATCACGACATGAACGGCGAATTCTGGAAACGACATCGACTTTTGGACAATATCCTTCTCAATACCTCATTATGCCTTCCGAATCAGCTCAAGCTTCCCGCTGGCCTCAACAACCCAAATATCGTCTTCACGAACATGAACATTCATACGTCGACAATATGTTTACACCAGGCCGCTATTTTTAAGGCCGATAAAAATGTGCTCCCACCGACAGTCAGCGCAGAGAGCAAGGTCCGCTGTATCACGGCGGCGAATGAGATTGCGAGTATAATGAGGATGACGTCTCATATGGATCTATCTGCAGTATGTCGCCTCCAGCCAACGACGTATCGAACTATACTGACGAAACTCGCAGATGAACCCCTTCGTTTCCTTTTGCTTATATGTAGCAGCAAGGGTGTTTGTGCAGTACCTGAAGAGTCGTCCCGAAGACTGCCAGACTGCAGACTCATTGAGGTTTCTCCTTACAGCCATGAATGCTCTAAAGAAGAAGAATCCCTTGACAGAGTCGTTCTTGGTTCAGCTTGATGTCGACCTAGAGGCATTGGGGCTTCGAATACCAAAGCTCAGAGCTGCATTTCCGCGAAGCACGGATAGTGTATGTCTCATTCGCATATTTAAACCCATCTCACTTGAAGAAATACTAACTTGCATCACGAAACAGCCGACTTCGGGAGTGAATGTCCCAAACTACCGCGTAAGGACTGATGGTAATTCAGATAACGCCCCCCGTGGCGGCGTGGAGGTCACATTCGACGAGCCAGGCTGCAATTATATGACCTATGAGAAACCAGATCCTATCGGTGCCTCCGAACTTATCGAACCGGAACGACAGAACCAGGGTAACGAGGGCTCACACGCCCATCCCTTTGGAACACAACAGTGGTATTCTGGAGAGCAACAAATACCGTCGCGTGACCGGGGCTCGGGGCCCGACAACGGAGCTAATGGCATAGTTATACCGCCCATGGTGTACACACCTTACGGAGAAAATCAAGGCAGCGATGTGAACGAGATGTCTGTATCATCAAACCCAGATGGACAATCGAATCGACCGACCCCAAACTCCAGCAGCAACGCCTCAGAGCAGCGGCGCAGTGTAGCTAGTACGGGTCCGATGGCGACAGCCGGCGGTACATCATTCAATACTAGCCCCATCAGATCGCAACAAAATCTAGGGGTTCAGGGAACGGAGATAGATACGTCAAGGACGCCGTTCTTCGCCGATCATGGTTTTGTTGGAACTGGCATGACCCCCGGTCGGACGTTCACCATCCCAGACACGCCCAGCAACGACTTTGGCATGTCAAGTGGCTGGGAATCCGGGCAGGCGGGAATGACTCCGAGAACAGCCGAAGCGATAATACAAGGGCTGAACATGCCCATGGACGGCCTAGAGATGAATTGGGATACCGGGGCGTAGAGCGGCTCGGATCGCGTGAAGCTTTTTTTTGCTTCCTGTTTTCTTTTTTGTTTTCGGTATGTATACGTGTTGTCTCTGCTGGGGCCTGTCGGGTGAGCAAAAGGTATTAGAAACATCGGACGCGTCTACGAATCAAGACGGGCTGGCGTAAAGGGAATTAACTAAGACGAATCGGCGAACTGGATGTATATGATTGGCCGTTTCCTGGGAGGAGCGATATTCACGTTGTCAACCTCGATGGGCTTGATAAAGTCCGGGACGGGCTCAGCACGGAGATTGTATATTATTGTCGAAAGGGCTTCATTGTTTGGGAAAGCTGATCTTGACGGCAGCGAATTGTATTTATACGAGCATGGCGAAGGGGGCTCCGTGACGACACGTGACGACTGTTTGATATCCACTCTCACCGCTATAATCACAATCACAAGACAGATGAAGAGCGAAAGAGCCAGGGTGAATTCCATTACGTAGGCTCTTAGAGGCCGAGGACATCTAAGATATGGCAGGGACTCTTTGTTCCTCGGCTTCTCTCTCTTCCTCAGATCCATGCAAGGCAATGTTTGCAAATGCGGGGGAGACCGGGGAAACTGGTGTGCATTTCGGCTCTTGGAAGCATGGTGGGCTATGGGCTGCTTCATGGGGCGCATGTGGGAGATTTGCCATTAGCATTACTGATGTAGTTCATGAGGCCTCTACAGATAGGTGGATATCAAGATACGTACTTGGTATCCATAGAGGTGAGCTAAGAATGCGATGGCTAATACAAACAAACCAAGAAATGGCTTTCCCATGGTATGTGTGTCTGACGACGCTTTTCCAGTAGAGAGAGAGACTAGGAGGTTGTCCACGATAGAGAGACCACGTGGTGCAAGATAAATTCTTGATTAAGACGTAGGTATCAGTAGAAACTGGGTAGATGGGAAGACATGCTCTTCATAAGCCATTATTGTCGTCTCAGATCAACGAGCCTCGGCCTTGGAGTGACTTGAACAAACGTCTGCTCCTCTATTTTGTGAATCGTATGAGTATAGTATACCCGACGATGGAATTATTTCCGTCTACGGCGGTCTCGTTCACATGACGTTGTAGAGACCTACGGCATTCACTACCCAGATGTGTTAGATTTGTTAAGGCAGCCGTTCAAGAAATGCTTCGTCTTTTATACCTACCCGGATACTGTATCCAGGTTGCAGGTTTTACTAATTCCTGTACCGCAAACAAATTGGGTTTAGCGTAATCGCCACTTTTGCTCAGACTCGGCTCAGGCTGTGCTCAGTTATCTACTTAGTACGTAGTCTTAGACACAGCCCGATTATTAACTATTGTCACCATCCTTATATAGACCCCCTCGTTTTCTTGTTGCTAGTCTTGCATATATTGGATATTACTTATTCGCCATATTCATCACGTGAGACGCCGGTCCATCCTCTTTCCGCTAGGACTGCTTATTCTGGGTCTTTATTTCTTGTCATCACCTGGCCCTATTTCTGTGCCGCCTTGCCTATTGGTTCCTGACATATATAAGAGGCACCTTCGGCTCCCTCTTATTTACCGACTTTCTTAGAAGGCGTGCCCAATTCAACTACTATATACCTGATTTCAGGCTGTTCTATAGAGCTCCTAAGAGCTCCGTTTCATCTGTCAGTTATAGTATATTACAGCTATATAAGTACCTTGTCACAAGCCACTTGACTTCTATCGAATTCAACAGTAGCTCAGCTCTGTATATTGCTTTACTGTTATAGTTGGCCGTTTATTCTGTCATTCGAATCAGACCCAAATATCACCATTACCAGGGGTGGTAGTCTTATGACTGATTCTTGTTAGTCTCTTGGCGACCTGAGTGCGGCTTTGCCTCCCTCACCAAACCGTATACGAGACACATCCCACCTCTCAACCTTTGATTGATCAGGCATGCGGGCTAGCTGTTACCCCTCTTTGCTTGTGACAAGTCATAGCGATATAGTTGGTATATGACCATACTATGCCTCACCGCTTCACTACTGGCCTACTCGCGCCATTAACTTGTTTTTAAACCCAACAAAGCTAATTATTCAACGCTCTCTACCGTTGCTATACCTCTTGATATGTTTTGTAAATGGAGTGTAAATACGATGAAGTGTATAAACCAAACACCAGAAACCAAACACCAGAAACCAACTGCCTTCTCTTGTGACTTAGGGCTGCTCGTCTTCAGAGAGAGAGTCTAGCAGCGAGAAAGGAGTATTTAAGAGCTTGGCACCCCTCTCCCTTTTCCCTCGACCTTTCAGCATCACCAACTTCGCCATAATATATCGTGATAATTGTGACCATCATCATTGCCATTACACTCACTATTGTAATTAAAGACAGCAGCAGCATCTGCCATATCGCTTTCGGTAGCTTATTCATTTGTTCATCTGTTTAAGAAACAAACATTATAAAACATGTGTAGTTATATTGTTCTATATTATATTTTATAATATCCGATGCCAATAAGTAGATGTGCGAACACGAGAGACCTTTCTACACTTGTGGACACGGTTCCTGTGACGTTTTTATTCTGCCCTGCCGTAACCCAGACCGACGGGGACATGTTAGAGTCATCGGAAGACATGTGAGCCAAGGAGATTATATAGTCTGTCGTATGACTCCTCCTCGATAGAGTCAATAAGAGCTAGCATTCGAATCTTCAAGATGCAATAGTATCTTATATTGTCGGTATACTCGAACTTTTAAGCTTTTCCTCCTATGTTTCCGGCTATTTAGGTCTAGGTATAGAGGGAGGAAGTTAAATTGGTGGATTTATTGTCAAAGCCATGTTATTCTTTCAACAGTTTCAATATTACTATTAAGTAAACCTCCGTTATTAATCTGGCTCTTTAAGCCATTCACTCCATTCGTACCCCGAGACGTTATGCTTATGATGAAGGTGATGGAAAAGGTGTTGTATTGGTGATGGTTGGTGCTAGCCTAGGTATATCGCCAGGTCGGGCCGCAGCAGTTTGGTCAGAGCGAGTGTGGACACAGCACAGGCTGACTGACAGGGTAGGGCCAATGTGTCAGATACCCGTGCGGACTCCATTTTTCCATCACACACTCACGGGTAGTGTCCCAGTGTGTGGGTTCTAGGTAGGACATGGTAAGTCGAGATGCCGAGGTGGAGTACCTGTATACCGGATCGATTTTAGTACGGCACTGTACCTGGGTATACAGTACCTAAGGCACTGTTCCCCACCCCGACACGGCCCTATCACAGGGTTGGCACTGCGCGCGTTAGCGATGCCTTAACATCGTAGCGCCTTGAGTTTACATAGGCATGTCGGAGCCCGGGATCCTCCAATTATGCCCAACGTGACTAACCCAGTACAGTATAACTGCGAGACCTACCTGCCGGTACCGACATGTATAACAAGTTTCACGCAATGATACCTACTGACGCGGGGCAGCAATGTTGACGAACTGATAGCCGATAGGCAGGTAGTTTCAGGTGGTGAATTAGGTACTTGTCGAGAACGTCAAGAACAACAGCCACAACAGGAAGAGAGAGAAGCGGAAGAACTTGAAGGAGGAGATGATGGTGATGACGACAACAACGACAACGACGATGACCTGTCGCACCAAGCCTCCTGTTTTCGTGTCCCATCACCCGTTGGCATCCGTCGCTTCGGTCGACTGCGACTGGCTATTTTATTTATTCCTGTGAACGCCAGCCAACCCTCATGATGGCCGATATTGGTCCGATTTGACCCAGGGCTTCCTTCATACCCAGGCACCGCACACGCGACTAATAATAACATTTCCCTGCCCAATCTCGTCACGCAGGAAGCACCAGGCGGCAACCAGAGAGACCACACCCAATCCACATCACAACCACGGCCACGACCACGACTACGACTACGACCACGGCCGCTGCCGCCGCCGCCGCCGCTGCCACCTCGGCCTCTATTTCTAGCTGATCAGCCATCGTTGCGTCTGCGTCTACTTGGTAAGAATATATATCTCTGTCAGGTTGGGCCACCACCAACTCCTACCTACCTAGGCACCAACCTGCCTTGGGTGCCTACATATTGGGTACCTAGACAAAGAATCTATCTCCCCGCCTCCTCACCACTATCGTGTCTCTCTCTTGTCCCCACACTGTTGACAGGGCAGTATGCGACATGGGCTGGGTTAGGCCGCGGGCAAGCTGCGTCGGTCAGAAGCATCATCGACCGCCATACCGGCAGCAGTGGCGGCAGCCCCAGCAGTAACATCGGCTCTCGACCACGGGCAACACGGTCACGGCCAAGGCTACGGCCTCGAAGACAGAGAACCGCGACTGCGACCACGAACGCATGAATGAGCGAACACTTGGAACCCACATAGATATATATAAATATATAGGGTTAACTTGTATATATTTATATTTATATATACATATATATCATACGGTATCATATCATTCCATATCGCCATGGACCCGGCCTCGATGAACTTCTCCTCCCCAGAAGATCGCCACCACCAGCTCTCCCACGATGCCCATCACCAGTCGAGCCAACCACCGCCACCCCAGGCTTTCCGCATCTCGGCCCTCCCGTCGCATCCGGGCCTCGACCTCTCCTCCATTGATACCCATGATCATATGTTCCAACATCACCTTCAGCGTCTCAACGCCCTCTCCACCATCCCTGTTGTCCATCCCGACTTTGCCCACGCCCACGCCCACCACTCATCACAAGACGGCTTCGACCGCGATCAACCACCGCCGCCTGCGCCGTCTGCCCACATCCATCGCCACTCATCCATCTCCCAATCGCACCCACCTCATCCGCACCATGCGTCACCGAGCCCTCTACCCCCCAACTCCGGGCCGCCGAGCCAACACCAGTTCGGCCTCTTGACTCCTAGCATCCCCATATCTCAGCCTAATACTGTACCCCAGATCAGCTCGGAGGAGGAGGTATTTGTCACTCAGTCGGGACCACCATTGGTGATCAATATGCCCGAGCCACCGGCCGAGCAGCGACCACATGGACAATTAGTGAATAGGATAGTTATTGATCCGCCCAACCTTCATGCCTGGCGCGAAAAGCTATTCAATGTTGACGATACCATTACCTTGACGAATGACGAGTGCGCTCTATCCGAACTCTGAACTCATCTCTAAACGTTGAAAGGTGTGAGAGCTAATGCGCCTTGTCCTCAGATTTGAAACCTATTTTCCTCATATTGATAATGTCTATTCACATCGTTCAACTCAAAAATACAAGCGAAAAAACTTTAGTGAGTAATATTCCGCCGTTATTTTTCTTTCTTTCTTTTCCTTCTCTCGTTTACCTCCATCGATCTCCAGGCTAGAGCCAGGATGTCTTGTGGGAGCGAGATTCATCAAATGGCTCATGTCATAGCTCCCCCCACCCTTTCTCAACCTCCCCCAAAGCGCAATTGCTGATTCCGGATATCAGTCTCCCACTACTGGGACTGTAGAATGAAAGGACGACCTCCTGGTACTCCTAAGTCTGATGATCCCGCCAAAAAGAAGCGAAAACGCTTTGCACGAGAACGCGATCTTTGCGATGTTAAGATTAAGATTACCGAACACTTTCCCGATGCAACATTCTCGGCAGATGGCACCATCAATGCCTCTCCGACCACCAGCTTCCCATCACTACATCAGTTCCCAGATGGGATAGTGCGGCCTGTCAACGGTCAAAGCGCCACCAAGAAATATTGGACCATCCAAAGAGTGAACGGGAATGGAGGCAATGGTAAAGGGGATGGTGTCCCAGGACCCCATAAACACACATTACAAAAAAGTGACGAGATCAAGAAGTCTACTGTGCAGAGATTCCTCGCTGCTCAAGAGAAAGAAGCTAAGAAAGGACAGGTAAGTCTTGATCGTGTGCTTCTGTACGTGGTTTATCTGGACGATCAACTTCCATCTTCAAAGTCTGAGGTTGCAATGCAGTCTCTCCTTAACACCCTTAGTTGTATGGACCAAATCAGAAACAGATTGTCCAAAGGCCTAACGCGGCCGGTTACCCGCTCCAATCCTACAGACCCCTTTAATCATGAAATCACTTTTCAATACATCTATGTACTCAATATGCTAATAAAATTTGCAGAAACCAGTACAGCAAAAGAGACCGTCTGGAAACGCTCTTGTAACTGCTAAGAAGCATTCGAAAGAGGATCAATTGAAGCTCTATGCAGCAAGTTTCTGGTACACCCGTTCCTTCCCACCGAGGGGAATTTCTGCTAATGTACGACTGATGATAGCCCCTTCTCCCAGCGGGTATGGATTGCTCTTGAAGCGAAGGGCCTGTCCTATCAGTACTGCGAGACTGATCCCTTCAAGCGTCCGACTCAACTACTAGAGGCAAATCCTAGGGGATTGGTTCCAGCCATTCGGCAGGGCGACTGGGCTAGCGGAGAGAGCACAGTCATATTAGAATATGTGAGTGTCGGCAATTTTCGGGCAGCGGCTCTGTTCGTCATTACTTATATCAAATCCACAGCTTGAGGATTATGACCGAGGAGTCCCTTTATTGCCTACAAACCCGAGGCTCAAAGCTAATTGTAGATTATGGATTGATCATGTACGACTCATATGCCCTCTCTTTCTTCCTTTGGGAACTAACCCATGCAGGTCAATGCGAAGATAGTCCCAGCATTCTTCGCCTTGATGAAAACGCCAGACGTCCAAAAGCAGACCGAGCATATTGATAGGCTTCAGAGCGATATAATAGCATTAGTCCAGGCGGCTGATGAGCGAGTAGGTTCATCATAGCACCAATTAGAGTTTATCTTCTCCTGACCTTATACTTAGGGCCCCTATTTCCTCGGGAGTGAATTATGCCTCGTTGACATTCATCTCGCTCCTTTTGTTCTTCGAATGTCTCGTATACTTCGCGAGTTCCGTAACTGGCACGGCCCGATGCCGGGCACGCGCTGGCAACAATGGTCTGACGCTCTCGAGCAGAATCCGCATGTTCAGGCCACCACGAGCCAAGACGAACTTTATGTTGAAACTATGGATCTATTCCTGAGAGTCAATCCACAATATGGCGAACAGCCACTGTGTTAGGGAAAGACGATCACTATTCTGGCCGTTTCCCAAAAGCGGGAGAAAGAAAAAAAGAAGGATTTCCTCTCAACGTGACTATGATAACGGATAGAGAAAAGGCCCAGAGCTGTATAGCCGGCATATTAGAAAAATCTTTCATTGGATTATGGAGCTGCATAAGGGGTTATCACTGCCTGTTCTAGGATCGAGATCAAAACGAGCAGTGGTTAGAGGAAATATATAGAGGAGCATTGGAAGGGCAAAAGCACCTCCTCCCAAGAAATCAATTTGACTTGCCACAGATCCGCGAGGAAACATGATTCGAACATTGGCTGTGTAATTTTGTCCTTGTTCAAAATTCCACTGTGTTAGGCGATGGGCAAGGAGGGCAAAGAGTGTCGACATAACCCTCAGAATGAAGAAAGGAATGGTGTCAGAGGCTTCTTCCACTATGAATCTCCGTTATACTTGTATCTACCACGGGACAGGCGCACAAATAGGCTATCATGAGTTGATAACTTAGAAAGGTGTAATCTACACACCAGTCATTTCTTCTTTCCCCCGCGATAGGTCGGGGCGGAATTCAACCTGAAACTAGGGGGTCGGATGAAAAAGTAGCGCAGTGTATATAGAGAGAAGGCGTGTAAACAAAGCGCCAGGCACACACACACACATATATATATATATACTTGAGTATGTACACCCGGCATAACCGAAAGGTATATTGGTAAATAATGTGTCCAAACCGAATCGCCTGTCTTGGGGTCTTTATCTCCTGGTTGTTGTTTGTAAAATATAAGTGTAGGCTGCATACAAAAGTAGGAAGGCCCCGCGTCTATCAACGTGTGTTATATTCCGGTCATTGAGGTTCTATAACGGCAGACGTGGGAGGGGAGGCAATACATATAATAGCTTACAAGAAATTAACAGATTAGCAATGTGTCATTTAGGAGATAGTATAGGCAGAAACATGCATGACCAAAGTTAATACCAATGTCTACTCCTCTCCTCTTCCTCCTCGTAGTTCTGCCTCTCTGTAGAGCTCAAGGTAAACCCATGAATTTTTGAGAATTGACCTCAACAGATTGTTTTAGGAACACAAATTACGACCTGGAGTGCCAGTCCCCCCCCCCTCTTACCTCGGACGGAGAAAATCCGTCAAGAGGGAGCCGCTCGGGGCTTTCCTGAAACTTGGATCCATGGCCATGAACAATCATAAGACCGTCTGGACGAGGCGTCTATAAATATGCTATTATTCTGTGGCAGGTTTATTGTCTCCTCCCTTCTCATGCAACCGAATAGATAACCCCAACTCCGTACAGCATTGGCAATATCGCAGGGACCACCTCTACAACGCCACCGGTCGCACACAGCTTTGCCAATGCGGCCGTCGTGTATGTGGCGCGCGGCGTGAGGTTGAACGCAGCCGTGCCTGGGCTCATGGAGGCGCCCTATACCCGGGTCCTAGCTACGCGATTCCCCACCATCACGACGGCGGTAGGAGGCGAAGGAGAAGGGGACTACGCATACCGTTCGTTATCGAGCTGGGCAGCTGGACTGGAAATCCCACCTGGGTTGGATAATAACGGACGGTAAGAAGTCGAGACTCCCGGCCTTCCTCTGGATATTCCACAACCTTGCCTGTTCATCGTCGTGCTTATCAGACAAACACGGCCAACGAACTTGGTCTGCTAGATATCGCTCGAGGTGCTCGTGATGCCGAACAGTGCCGCGGCATCAGCCAGGGCGACCGAGACAAGGGCTTAGACGGTAGGATCAACACAATCCGAGATCGAGTTTGATCCAGGGACACGGGTCCTCCTTTCCCGGAGCGATGTGCTTCGGTATTGGGCACGGATGCCGAGTGCCCATGGTGACGGAAAGAAAACAAGAGTTGGAAGAGATGGGCCCTGGATACTTAGGGAGCATGATGCAGGGGCGGTGACCAGTTCGTATCCTAGGTGTAGGTCGATGAACGGGTTGGCGTGTCACTGCCTACGTCATTCTGCGGTGGCGACGAACCCAGCTGCAAGATGATGTCTTGTGTCCTTTTTTATCTTTTCATTTCCGTTTCCTGGAAGGACGGCACTACTGTACCTACCTAGTCTAGCGTGCAAAATGCTGTAGATAGGGACAGATACCGAGACAGGTATCGAACACCACACCACCTACAGCATAGCGGGTACAGCACACTACAACAGGGCACTAGGTGCTCATTTACCGGTGCACACGTCACGTCATTCCTTCTCTGCCACCCCAATCGCCCGGGAACATGGACTAGTTAGTAGCTCGCCACCTACCTATTTTTGACCACCATGCTTTGTGGCTGGCCATTTCCAGCGCCGCCAACCCCAACTCGTCCACCAGGTATCTAGTCCTACACGAGATACGCCAACACTGCACTAAAAGTACACTAACGACAGCGCAGGAGGTAGGTACAGTGTGTCTGGTTTGCCGCCCCCCAACTTTCTCCTCCGAGCTAGAGCGGCGGGAAAAGTAGCGTCGTGTCGGAAGAACAACCTAGAAGGAATGCCGATTGCATCACCGTCGCCCAAGCTCGATGGCTAGAGAAGGATCTGCAGGGACTATTGTGAATCGTTGCTATTGAGCTGATGGCTATCATTCGGTTTAGCTACCTGAGCCGTCAGAAAAGGGATCCTCACTTGGACCCCAAGGCCAAGGCAAGACGGATCGGCCAACAGCCTTGCGAAAAAGGTACTAGTGTATGTCCCTACCTACTCTGTGTGTCTTCACTTCTACTCCAGATCCGCTCACTCGGTCCTCGATCTCAACGACGTGGCGCACGCGAAGAGAAAATGGAAAAGATCATCGGGCTTTCGTATCCATACTTGTAAACCGGGGTCCGTTATATCATGCTTTGCTCCTACGTCTCTTATCACGGCCTGGAAACGGGAGAGCGACAAGTTCGCAGGCCCTGACGAATGACCAATGATGGCCACGTCCAGAACAACAATCTCTGACGGGTTAAGCCAGACTTGTATGCAACTGAGACGAATGGTATTGTGAGCTGCCGAGTTTCGAGCTGCCTACAATACATAGACTTTGCGTACCGATGGGTAATGGGATACGTATCAGTAATTCCGCCCACGAACTTCGCTCGGCGGTTTCGTTTCCCCGCGTATCTAGATAGTAGGATCCCTTCCATCGGCAAAGCTAGGAATAAAGGCAAACTATTAAAGTCGTATATTCATCAAATCATCGCTCTAATTTTTCGTATGCTATGTACTCCCCTCAGCGGGCGGTGTTTGGTATCTGATGCCTGAACAAAACCGTACACAATTCGATGCAGACCTGCGACTTAAATGCCATCCTATAGTATAGGAGCCGTATATAATAACCCTAGGCCTAGCTTTGCCGTAGGCACATCTGCACACAGCTGGCGAAACCCATACACGCATAGATATATATATATATGCCCGCTGTTGACCCTCGTCAATATGTGCTAAGAAGTGAGGAGAGGGAAGAAGAAGAAGAAGAAGAAAATAAAAAATAAAAAAGGAGAGGGGGCATATTTGCGATGCGTCCGATCCGCGGCTCCTTCGACCGCGCGAAATAAGGCGATGCTTCCTTTGATTGCTCAGGCGGCTTCCTCGGCCATCTTATAATACTAATGCAAAAAGCAGTGTGGTGCGCCGTCATATGCTTGCGACCCCAGGTATCGAATGTGAGCCACGAAATTTGAGATATATATAGGAAATGCCGCTAACGCCGTGCCAGGAAACCGCCGAACCCGTCCTTGAGCAAAGCTAAACGAGAATGTAACCTGAACCCATCAACCTCGGGTCAGCAGCCCAGATTTTGATTTGATGAATGCGCCGTGACTTGACGACTAGCACCGACATAAGCGTCGAGAGAGAAGAGCAAAACTAAGCACCCTCCTGGCAGGCAATGGCTGCTAAGGCGTCCAACCCGCTGCTTGTCCGGGCAGCACCTGGGCGACCCATTAAAGGTGAGTTCAAGCTTCGCATATCCCAGACCCCACCAGGGGACGTCATGTAATCGGTACCATATTGCTCAACATCCCACATCTGTATGTCACGAGAACCTCGATTGCTCTGGGTCGAGGAAGACGACTTGGAAGACACCGATCCACGCTTTGATGACGCCATGGAAGAGCTCTTCGACTTGGAGGAGCCGGATGCTCTCGACTTATCTTTGAAGTGGGTCTCAAGGTGCTGCTTCATATTGTCTGCCCTTGTAAACTTCTTATGGCAGCCCGGGTATGTGCACTGGACAGCCTTCTCAGCTGTATGGATCTTGGAGTGACGCGACGCATGGCCTGACGTAGTGAAGGTCTTCTCGCAGCCATGGGTTTCGCGATACCGACAGGGGTAGCGCTTGCCTGGCTTTTCTTGAGAGGCGTTTGAACTATCATCTTCATACGAGCCAGCACGATGGGTTACGATGTAAGCGGGGTGTGTCAGAGAGGGCTGCTTGTCTTGAAGATAGTCGTCGTAGTAGGGTCGGGCTGAATAATCATAGACATTGGGCGTTAATGGAGAGAGAGCATCGTAGCTGGCATTGGAGTCGTATGAGTCTGAACGCATGAGCTCTGGAGTGTGGGCCAGCGGCGATTGATCGCCCGCCGAGCCATAATGAGTTGGCGATGGATAGGATGGACGGCTGGCATAGATGTCATCGTTCAGCAACGATACCTGGCGCCCAGTAGCGTCTCGAGCTTGCATTGTGATAGTTGAGATATCTGGATCTGGTGGAGAATGGACAAGAGTTACAGAACGAAGCACCGAAAAAGCTCGCTCAAAAACAGAGGCGAAAGCCCTAAGGAGAAGAGCTCGAAGTTTGCAGCGTTCGAACGCTCCGTCTCCAATGGGAGTCGCCAACAGGTGGAGTGGGCCGAATGGGCTTGTGGCAACAGGGCCTGGACTCGGCAAGCGCAAAAGTCTAGCGAAGGACGTGTTGGCACAGGTGAGGATGTCGCACGAATATCATACACGAGCAACACGTACGACCAAGACACGACGGCGACGTCAACACGGTAAAGTAACTTGTTTCCGGGGCTGCTGGTGCCAGTATCTTTATCTATGTTGGTTGACGGCACGACAGGCGCAAATATAGCAAGATTGTCCGGTGGCGAGGCGATGGCGAAGACGTGGACCAAAATCGCCGTCAGTGTGAGAGGGCGTGAGGACCAGAGGGCTGAAACCGGGCGGATGTGATGCTCAAACAGTCAAGTGAATAATTGAGGTGTTGCCCGGCTGGCTTATTGTTTACTGTTGATCGTCGGTGCGATGGTGAGAGGAGCAGAGCATGGCAGAGCAGGGAATTGCAAGAGGAACGGAACAGATGCGACAGGTGCGGGTGTCGCATTAAAAAGGCAAACATGGGAAAGCGATGAATCCCATCGAGGCCCATTTTCAAGCAGCCGAAGGCCGTGGTGCTGCGTCCAGAAGATGAGGTACCGGGCGCGTTGTACACCACCTCCACCACCCAAGGTACCTTGTCCACTGCGGTGGGTTGCTTGCTGCCCACTCTTCCAAGGTCCCCAGAGCGGAACGCAGAGGTCCCCACTGCCTGCGATTAGGCACAGCACAGTACCTGAGCACTAGTGTAGTATAGTACCGCTGGGTCTTTTCCTGGGAGCCTGGGACCGAAGCAGAGGGTCGCCAAGTGGGAAGCGGGACCCATCCAAGACCGGGGGTCTTCTGAGGGGGCTGCATGAGCGAGGTCTAGCGTCGCAGGGGCCAAGCACGGGGCCAGTACCGGGCCAAGAAAGGGCTCTACAGGGACGTGCAGAGGGTCTGCGGAGGGGTCCTCTTGATGCCAGAGGTGCCTGTTTCTGGTGTGATGAAATGCGCAGATGTTGCTATTACAGGTACATCTGCGCTATGGAGTGGGGCAAGTCAAGGGGCGGACAGGGCATGTGTTCAACACACTCCGTTGTACACTGCACTAGTGGTGTACACTTCTACAGGTAGGTAGGTATGTACTCGCGGTGTGCAATACCACCCGGTTTCATATGTACACTACATACTCGACATGCCATGTTTGAGAAGACCCATGTACTTCATTAAGTATGTATTTCCCATGTACATCTCGATCTCTACCTATAGTCCACATCTGCACAGTGTGCAACATAGGCACTTACTTGTCCTACTGTAGGTAAGCCACATAAAAGCTTCCTGAAAAGCATCTGATAACGGTTAAACTGAATGAACTCTTATTTAGAGTTGGTAGACGTTGACAAGTTGCAACCCATTTTTGTATGCTTCATGTATAACTTAACTCTACTTCGACGTCTCTAAAAATCCGATCACATGCTGACACAATCGAGTGGGATGGCCCATGGCTCTGCATTGGTCTTGTTCATTCCAGCGTGTCAGGGATGGCGCTGTGGAATCTGTTAATAAGGGTCCTGAGTCGGCATGTAAGTAAGTCGATCAACAAACGCCCACGCACCTCGGTGACATCGCACTGCAAATTCCAGCGGTAGGGTACATACCTACATATGTAAGTAATAATGGTTTTCACAATCAGAGTGTGGCAGAATTCTTAACACCAGAGGGTCCGGTGCTATGCATGTATACTATAGACAGAATATAGGATCATAAAGCAATAATATGCTAAAACTACAGTTCTGTTCTTCAACATCGAAAAACATCGAGGTGTCAAGTCAGACGGGGTTACTAGAACTCTTGTTGCATCCACTCCAGGCCCAATTACCATAGACAAACCACAACAGTACCATCATTGCGTTGACCATATTGGAGATTTTTATGTGTAGGCAGTGCTGCTCGTATCTCGTTCATTGTGAGCTCGAAACAATATTATTATTAACCCCAATCGGCGTATTTCCTGCCAAAATTTTGCGCTACTTGTAAGCGTGACGTTGTTACCCCATCTCCTCCCAGTTGCTCTTAATCCAAAAGTACAGGAATCTGTGACCGTTAGCTGAAAAAGATGAGATACACCAGCTAGCCTTTCCTTGTATTCTGGTACCTAGCTTAATTTGACGACCCTCTGACGTCTCGATACCAAAGGAGCAGCATACTATGTATGATGCATCTGCTGTATCATACAGACTCGTATCCTTGGGTAGTGGCTCGAGAGGCTGCGGGATACTTTGGAGAGACTTGTAGATGACATGCGGACCATGTCATGGCATTCTCCCTTCTCCATGCTGCTCTTCCAAGAATGCCATACTTGCCTACCCCACTTGCATCTCGATCGATGCGTATCACTTCCTTTTGCATCCTTCAGTGGCATGGAGCAACCGACGGTTCGACCATTCACAGGGCGCCTTGATGAATCCTTCACTGGGTCACACTTGGCCAAACATGAAAAAAACATATAAGTCTTGCTAATGGTGAAAGTAAGCTGCACACCACAGTAATGATGCCACACCCCAAAGACTGTCTGTACACAAGCATATTATAAGTGTACTGTGCTACCAATTGCGCCCTGGTCGTTGCAACGGGCGTCTCTCTATAACAATAAAGGTTGTGTTTAGTGTACTTCAAGGGTGTCTGTTCATCCTCGCTGGGCTTCGGCTCAGTGCTACTAAGTATGGGGAGAACTGGAGGGTAGGCGTTAGAAGGGATGAAGACCGACTCAAATAAAATACAGGTTGTCCTTGATGTAAGACACTAGGCTGGATGAAGACGATGACGTCCTAGAGGTCAGCCCGAAATATCCAGGAGCAAAAGGTCCTCACGACAAGACTCGAGACAGATTTGAGAGAAACATGGGGTGAAAAAACCGGGCGGATTTTCGAGGGTAAAGTGAACGGGTGACCGATTCTAGTCAGTACATACATAGCAGACATACAGGTCAGGCAGATCGAGATTTGGCCAGGCGATCGAGGGACCCATGGGGTGCCTTGTACCCGGCTGCCAGGCATGTGGGGCCCAGAACTCGACTAGTGTACTGTGTACAGTACCTAGTAATGCACCTAAGCCAGAACCTAACTGTTATGTAGTGTACTAACGAGGTACGTACACAGAGGTAGGTAAGTAAATTATAGAACCCTAGCGCCTGGGGCGGTGTTCTCGTGTGTACCGTGGTACTGTATCCACCAGTTTGAGCAGTTGGTTCTCTTCTGGTCCCTGAGGTACCTAGGTCAGCTTTGCTGCAAGAGCTCTGGTGACTGACGTCTCGACTACATATATAGGTACGGTACATTACCTACATCCCTCTACTCTCCTCTCGGCAGTCAAGTGCTTACAGAGACAGACGGAATGCTCCATCCCTCGTCTACACTAAACTGATGCATGTACGTGCCTATACATGTTTTCCGGTAGGTATTTTCTTGGGTAGATGATGCTCTAAGTACAGTACAGTGCACGTATACAGGTGTTGTGCAACTACGTTATCGATGAATTCCGTCGTGGGTACCAAAAAACCACCCGATTGGGGGATCTACTGACACAGATTGTTGTGCGCATGGCAATCCACCATCACCAGCCCGATCATCATTTAGGACATACCTACAGTACTACAGTGTTGGTATGTAAGTAAGCAGGAAGGAGTGCAGCCAGTGAGTGCCCTAGGAGTGTAGGCGATTGTGCCTTGGGTACGATGCAGGGTTCCGGTTACCTGGTCAAAGGGTGTAAACCGGCGCCAGGTCCGGGGTTTTTGCGCTATTCTCATTGGTTGTTCCGCTTTGCCAAGGGACCAATCGGTCCCTTGAGGCGCCCAAATCCTACGTCAAATTAAGTCCTCATTTTTTATGGACAAATTACAGATGACGATGACGACAACGACAACAGGAACAGCAACAAAAAGGCAACGGTGCTTGAATTGGCGCTGGGTTAGAACGACGGTAGTCGTTCAAGGCTAGTGAATTCATCCTGCGGGATCACCAACACAAAACACTATGACAGTAAAGGAGTAGTAGTGTGCGTGGGTGGGAAAAGGTGGGGAAAAAAAAGAGGCGCATGCGACAGATGCAGATCGAGAACGGACACAGATCATGATCGAACACCTTCTGGAAAAGGACCTTGTTGCTGCAGAAGCACATACCTAGCATAGTACTGTAACAGTTCAAAACTTACAAGCACAGTAGCAAACGGGTGCTGATGAGACGGCTCTGGTCCACCAGAGTACAACGCATGTACACAGCCGCCGTGGCGATCGACACATTGTGTGTGGAATCGAAGATCTTGAAACCCGCCGATCCCCGAGTCCCAGGCACAGAACCCACCGCAGCCCACGGCCCACCAGCCCGCGTCACAAGGAAGACGCCGGGAAATCGACTCTTTTCCATGAGTCTACGTACGCTACGGTGGTACATATACTACAACTCAGAAGCAGACCATTGAGAATCTGGAAAAGTTTTCCACGCTGTGGGCTGGAACTTGGAAGGGATGTGGATGTGGATGTGGATGAGATGAGGGCTACTTGGAGAGAGGTAAGGCGTTGTTATGGACAAGGACGTCTCTGTCTGGTTTGTATACCCCTTAAAAGGTTTCCTCTATTCTGCTTCAAGAGCATGCCACGACGTTCAACCCCGTTCGTAGCCACGCTCGCCAACGCCTACAATGCTCATCTCATCGCGCTGCTGCGAAACTCTTTGGGTGATGCGTGCGCTGAGAAATTCTTTTCGGCCCCTAATTCAACGGCGCTTTGAAGGGCGCCAGAGGACCCGTTCTACACTTGGAAACACATCTCGGAAGCATGGACTCTGAGAAGCACCAGCATCGGAGCCTCGCCCAGTCGAGGACAATCGCCTTCGAACACGTCCACAACCACAGGCAGTGACACTTCAAACACGATCACAGGGGTTAACAATAGCGTTCCTTTAACCAGTTAGAGACTTCGATCGTCGCTACACAATCATCTAGGTTGCTGGTTTCTGGTTACTGTCTCAAATATTGTTAGTCACGATGACAGTCCGTGGCTAGTATTCGATGACTCCGCTTCTGCTTTGAGACAGGCAATTGATCTTGGGGAAACGATGGGTCAAAACCGACTTGACAACCGAAAAGGGCACTTTGGCATGCATAGCTTGAATGGATGCTCTCCGCGGCAGATTCCACGAAGTAGACAATGCCTAGACGAGCCACCCCCAATCGTCGTCTCACCACCTTCAGTCACGACTCAGCAAGTGTGCGGCGAGAAAGAGTATAAGCTGTGGACAACATTCCGACGTGTTCTCACCGACACATCCAGCCAATAACCCTCTACCACGCAGGTAGCGGCCTTAGAAAGCCTCAGAAACACTGTCTCCACACGTACTGCCATGCAACGCGAGCCGTGTCGTGAGGCAAGCCCGCGAAGCGGACACATATGACATCAAAATGATTGAACTCCAGCCGACGCAATCACCACGTTGACTATAGCTCGTATTTGCCGTCTTTACCCCGCATTCTCTCGACAGCCACATTCGGAAGACCGACCAGAACCACTGTCACAGCTATACCACGAAGCGCGCGAGGGAATTCGTTCGGCCCTAGACAGTGCCTGGGGAGTGCCTGGGGAGAAGCTTGATAGAGAATATGATTTCGGCAGGGAACTTGTGCAAAAGCGCGAGATTAGGAAATATGAAGAACTGACAATCGATGTGAGGTGTCTGGCCAAACCAGGTGTACAGTGTACAAGGTATCGTCATCCTCCCTCTGTCTACCCCGCCGCCACGGTCGAATAAGCTGAGTCTCAAGATGCTCCAATGTCAGAGGAGGGTTGATGCTTGCTAGTGTAGTCGTACAGCAGCACCATGGATGGGAGAGCTCGAGAATGGGATTCTTGCAATCCCCCATGTCGTAGTGTGCGGGGTTTGGCTTTTACGCATTCAGATCCGCTCTCTCTCCTCATGTCCCCCCCCTCTCTCGAGTATGGTCCAATTAGCCTCTACTTAGCTCAGTCAGACTAGGTAGCCTATGTCGCCTATTTCTATCATTACTAGCACTCAGGACAAGGGCGTAGACATGGCCACAAGTTATGTGCACATGCGAGCCAGGAACGGCATAACTCACACCATATCTAGATTCTCTAGTCGAGATTTATGCGTCTGGTCCATACAATGGTCCGGGATCTCGAATCATTTACAAGCTAACCTAGGTAGGTAAGAGAATCGGACGCGTAATGCATGCTGGCGTCTGCGAAAAGAGAGGAGATGGCATGGGCTGATGCATCGGATACGCTGCCGATCACTTACACTACTTCCAGTGAGCATCAGAGAATATACTCCTTTGCCACGCTTATTAGTAAGGCTTAGGATGCGACTGCGCTCCTGCTAGTGTAGTGGGAGTTCTAGCTTCGTCGGGGCTCCTTTGGAGCTTCCTAGCTTGCAGGATCTGGTACAACAATAAGAAGCCAGATGTTATATAATCTAAGTGAGTTCGCAGATACCGTATATCACGCAGCATACACATGCGCGGAGGAATAGCCTACGGATGTCTTGGGGTAGGTGGTAAAGCATGTATACCTATATATATATATCTATAGCTACTCATGATGTAATCAGATGGCATATCTAATGCGCTGCCTACCTACACCTACGTACTTGCATACAAGTATACCTATATCACACATGCATGTATGAACAACGAGCACTCGTAGTAGATACGATTCGGACCTACCTGGGTAGTGATGCCAAAAGAATTATAGGGTCTTCATAGATACGAATCTCGTCTTTGAACTAGAGCAAAAAAACATGCCCGTATATGCGGAGACTTCATCTGCTTTTGATATCTAGTACACCAGATTGCTCCACTTGAACACATGACATGTCTTAAAGCTCACTCTTGGGTCCCATGTGTAGAGAAGCATACAGACATCCTAATTCCCTACACTTCTGTCTCTACCGTATCGGTTAGCCTGCCCGAGGGGTTCCCCACGGGGAACCCTCCCCGGGTCAAGCTAGAGCATAGAGTGATCCTATCTACAGACCCCTCTCCAAGGCAATACAGTATAAAGAGTGTAGACTGGTATTAGCTATGTCGGCAGGTCCGATCTAGCTAAGTTATCCTTGACAAGCTTTAACCAAATGTAGACGAACGAGAGTGTCGGCACATCTAGGGCTCGTCCAGGCGTAGGTCCTTAGATACTTTGCCCCTTCTCATGCATAGATCATCTACTACTATGTATACAGTGCCTCTACTCTGAGAACAGCATATTTTGAGTTCACGCCGCGAGAGTTGGCATACAGTCGCGTGTTGCTCCATGTAGATCATCTACCCTAGTTCTGGAGTGCAGGGCTTAAGGTTTCGGTAGTGTGGCATCGTTGACAACGCTAGCTTGATGCTTAACGAAGGTAACTGGTCCTATAGGCTGGCTAACTGAACAACGATTCCAACACCGTCTCCTTTTACACTCAAGCTAGCCATCCATCTGCTGCAACTTCTCCATGCCTCACGCGCAGCATAGAACCGAAAAGGATAAAAAAACCGTCAAACTAAAATATTAGAGCAACGCCTAGGCCGTTCCACTAACAAACGCCGTGCTAAATTGCTTAACTCAAATCTTCCCCAATACCTTGTTCATCGTACACTGAACAATCCCCGTGAAAACTACCACGTGCACATTTGCTTTCCGGTATTTTATCCGCTAGAGACTGTCCAAGCCACTACTTCTTGGTTGGTAGCATTGGAGGGCCCATTTTCCCCGTACCTGTGTCGACCTTCTTACTCGGTGGTGGAACCTTGAACCCACCGTTGGTAGAGCTAGCGCTTCCGCCCCCGATTTGGGTGAAGGTGCCTCCTTTGAACCAGCGATCTTCCTCTGCCTTTCTCTTACGACTGAGTTCGGCCTGAACCTTGGGATCCACAAGTTCAAGACCTTGAACAGGGGTGAACGCCAAGGAGGACGCTGTTCCTGCCCCGCCTCCAATGGTTGAACCCACGCCCGACGTGCGTAAGCCCTTGCCCCGGAGGTCGATATTGTGGGCTGATTGACCAAAGCCGCGTAGTGAGGAAGCCGCACCACCAACAGGCGTAGCTCCTCCCCAACCTTTATGTTTTTGACTCAACTTCGCTCGCGTCCGGTTGTCGATCTGCATGCCTCGGATACGGCCATCACCGGTCTGGCCTATCATACCCATACCGACTGTAGAATCGCCGGTGCCGTAACCAGTCTCTTTCTCCTCTTTGCCAAAGGCCATACGATTCTGCGCCTTCCGTATATCTGTCATGGTAGTTGCTTCCTTTGCCTTTCGGGCGCGGCGACCACCTCGCTTCCGAGAAGGTTTGTCATCCGGGGCAGGTAAGGCTCGCTGCCCCTTGTTTGGTGGGGGTTCCGTAATCTTGTCTAGGCGTTCTAGACACTGGGCCCGAAGCTCCTCTCCATACGAGCCATCAGGGGTAGCATGGCTTGTGTCGGCGCGGGCTGCAAGTACTAGCTTAGCCGCCACGGCCTTCATCGCCTTTTTCTTGAGATCGTTTGGAATGCCGCGAATGATGGGCGAATAGTACAAATACCCTTGTTGTCTAATCGAAGTGTTGGTCGCGAAGGCGGCGCTCCTCGACTTATTTGTCCCCCATGCTGCAACGTTGCAAGCCGGTACTCTAGATAAATTTGTGAGACCGCCAGCCGTGTTGATTAGTTGGGCCGCCGTTAGTGATCCGACTACGGCCGTCAAGTTGGGCGCGAATATGCTCATCCGAGATTGAACGTATTCGGTTAATGTCTTCTTTGCCTTATCCATCTTTATCATCATATGGCAGGCCCGGAGGATGCGGTCAAGCTCATCCTGAGTAATTTCATGCCCCTTGCTTGTCGTAGCTTCGACCGTGACAACCATCAAAGATGGACCGTCGAGTACGGACTTGAGAGACTCGCCAAGGGGGTTATTAGTGGAGTCTTGTATGGCTCTGATGTTATCTGAATCCATCGGCCCATTGCCGAGAATGGCGACGACTTTGGCATACTCTATTGGGTTTTGAATCAAGGTCTCCAACTCAGGGAACCTGGCCGAGTAGTGATCTCTGATGAACTTGTGCACCTTCATTATCTCGCCATCGATCTGGGTGGATAGCGTGTTGGATTCGGTGAGGATCTTGTATTCGGGGTTGTCCTCGATATTGCCAACGTTGGTGGTCGCTTGCGAGAGAGGTTTCGATTGGAAACGGGATATGTCCTGCAAGAGGCCAGCGAATCGGTCAGGTCTGATGCTCGAGCCGGTAGATGTAAACAAACACACGTATCGCCAGTCGAGACGGAGACGGATGACTAACCTTGAGCAGTGGCTCCAGCCTGTCCATGACGCTGGTGACCTTGCGCACGTCGTTGACGTGCCCCAGCTGCATCTTCTCGACCCTTGCCTTGGCAGCCTCCTCGTCTTCCATAGGATTAACAATTCCATCCACCCCACCCATGTCCTCGTCCTCATCCGGCTCTTCCTCCTCGTCGCCGTCCAGAATCATGTCGCCATTTTCTTGGCCGCTGCCGATGGACGGCAGCGCTGGGCCGTCATCGAGATCGAGCCCGGCATCGTTCTGAACATCGCCATTTTCGGAGCCTGAGTCTTCGAAGTCCTGAAGGAGCTCATCCGCCAGCGTCGACATTGTGTCGTCAGTGGGCGAGCCGTTGCCGCAGGAGGACAATGCTGAAAGACCGAATGCGCTGACGTGGTTTGGTTGATGCTAATGCAGGCAAGCGATCAAGACGCGAATACGGCGAAGAAATACTGTAGTCCATCTAGTGACTGTCGTGTAAGAAACGGGAAATAATTAAAGTGGGACAACGCGAGCTCAACTCAGCCCTGGCAGCTGCAAGTGCGGTTCGAATTTTGACCAATTAGATGGGCGCGACCCTAGCTAGATCCACCTATACTTAGTTGCTTGGTGGATACCTTCCATGAGGCAGGCAGGCTGTACCAATGTCAACTATTTTTCCCCCAACGCGTGGGAAGACAACACAATTCCCTCTCGTTCCTCTTCGACTTTGCCATCACAATTGACAGCGGCGCTAAGGAAACCACCCAACATCCAATAATACAATTCTAGTCCAACCTGGTCATTACGACCTGAGCGAGCACACACGAGCAGCGCGTCCCCCCCAAAGCCGCGAACCAAACCACCAAGATGGAGTCCTCTCGTGGCCCTCCGAGGGTCAAGAACAAGGCCGCTGCACCCATACAGATCTCGGCCGAGCAGCTTCTCCGAGAGGCCGTCGACCGCCAGGAAACCGGCATACAAGCCCCGACGCAGCGTTTCGCCGATCTCGAAGAGCTTCATGAGTTTCAGGGTCGCAAACGCAAGGAGTTTGAAGACTATGCCAGGCGCAACAGGATTAACATGGGCAACTGGATGCGCTATGCCGCATGGGAGCTCGAGCAGAAGGAATTCAAGCGTGCGCGCTCCATCTTCGAGAGAGCCCTGGACGTCGACGCCACGTCCGTCGTGCTGTGGATTCGGTACATCGAAGCCGAGATGAAGAACAGGAATATCAACCACGCAAGGAACCTCCTCGATCGCGCCATTACCATCCTGCCTAGAGTCGACAAACTGTGGTACAAGTACGTATATATGGAAGAAATGCTGGGGAACATCCCCGGCACGCGACAGGTCTTCGAGAGGTGGATGGAGTGGGAGCCTGACGAGGCTGCGTGGAGTGCCTACATCAAGCTAGAGAAACGCTACGGCGAGTACGATCGTGCCCGGGCCATATTTGAGCGCTTCACAATCGTCCGCCCCGAACCGCGCAATTGGATCAAATGGGCCAAGTTTGAGGAGGAATTTGGTACAAGTGACCTAGTCCGCGAGGTATTCGGCGCCGCCGTCGAAGCCCTCGGCGACGAGTTCGTTGATGAGAGACTTTTTATCGCCTATGCTAGATTCGAGGCCAAGTTAAAAGAGTATGAGCGTGCGAGGGCCATCTACAAATACGCTCTCGACCGTCTCCCACGGTCCAGGTCCATGGGATTACATAAGGCATACACTACCTTTGAGAAACAGTACGGTGACAGAGACGGCGTCGAGGATGTCGTATTGTCCAAGAGGAGGCGCATCTATGAAGACCAGGTGAAGGAGAACCCTAAAAACTATGACACGTGGTTCGATTATGCCCGACTCGAAGAAACATCGGGCGACCTAGACCGTGTGAGAGACGTGTACGAGCGAGCCGTGGCACAAATTCCCCCGACCCAAGAGAAGCGGCATTGGCGCCGATATATTTACCTTTGGATATTCTACGCACTATGGGAGGAGATGGGGGCCCAAGATATTATTCGGGCTCGCCAAATCTACAAGCTATGCCTAGACCTAATACCCCATAAGAAGTTTTCGTTTGCCAAAATATGGTTGCTCAAGGCGCAATTTGAAATCCGCCAGGGCGAACTAACAACCGCACGGAAGGCACTTGGCCAGGCCATCGGCATGTGCCCTAAAGACAAGCTATTCAAAGGCTATGTTGAACTAGAGCTCAAATTATTCGAGTTCTTGAGGTGCCGGAAACTTTACGAGAAGCACATCGAGTGGAACCCGGCCAACTGCCAGACGTGGATTAAATTCGCCGAACTGGAGAGAGGCCTGGACGATCTAGAGAGAACAAGGGCTATATTCGAACTAGCCATCGGTCAACCCGTCTTAGACATGCCTGAGTTATTGTGGAAAGCCTATATTGACTTCGAAGAAGAAGAGGGCGAGTACGGCAAGACACGCGACCTGTATGAGCGGCTGCTCGACAAGACGGACCATGTCAAGGTGTGGATTAGCTACGCACACTTCGAAATCAATATCCCCGAGGATGACGAAGAAGAGGCCGAAGACGAATCCGAGGAGCGGCCTGTCAGCGAGGAGGCAAAGACACGGGCTCGCAAAGTATTCGAGCGCGCATTTAAGAGCATGAAAGAGAAGGACCTCAAGGAGGAGCGGGTGTCGCTCCTCAACGCCTGGCTGTCTTTCGAGCGCACGCACGGCTCCGAGGAGGACGTAGAGAAGGTGCAGAAGCAGATGCCACGCAAGGTGAAGCGTAGGCGCAGGCTTGGGGACGACACTTTCGAGGAGTATGTTGATTATGTCTTCCCCGCCGACGACGAGCAGAGGCAGGATATCTCCAAGATGCTTGCCATGGCATCAGCTTGGAAAGAAGGCGGCGGTACCTTCAGCTGATGGGATCAAGTATTCTGGTATTGTGTTTTCTACTCTTGTGATACCCGAGAGTGCCGAGGTAGTAAGCAGATTGCATAGCGTGGAGGTAGGAAAAAGATCCATTATCGGTGGCCTCCCTAAGTCGTCTTGTTTGATTCATACCATTGGACCCTGCGCGGTGTTCGGATAAACCCTTATGACGTCACTGTCTGTATGGCATCGATCTGGCACAAGGGCGCCACATGATTTAGCAGAGCAGATACATGATTGTACGCTCCTGCCCGTTCAATTTGGAGATGTAAGGAGTTGCCAAGCTTCGTTTTTTAGATCGGCTGATGGGCGTTAGTTGACCCCTGCCAAGAATAAGGTACTGGCTGGCCCCGCCTCCGAGATCTGGACCTATGTGTATTAGGTAGTATATTTTCACCTCTCTTTCTCTCTGTCTGTCTCTCGGAAGGAAAAGAACAAAGGTTAGGAAAGGTTCTGCCTATGACACACGAGGATCTCCTAAATTTGAATCCGCTTCTACATATCAAGTTGACAGGTCAAGAACTTATAGATTGAGGTCGTCGTAATGGGATGCCTCGATTTGATCTCGATACGTGTCCTGGATAGTCAAATGATATGCCCACTAACCTAGATAAAGGAGAGGATGCCGAGCGGAGATGATAGTAGTGTAGAGTATAGCACGGACATGTTTTCCTCTCCGAAACGCCGGCATGTACGATGACCTCATCACTTCACATAACGGTCCCGATGGCCAGGTAGGTATTGTAGATTTAACGAATGCCCAGCGTCGGCTGTCTCGGATCAACCAGCCACGGGCGGATGCCAAGTAATCACGGTAACGGCATAAAAATCGCTTTAAGGTAATTTATCTGTATATTCCGACAAAAATATTGCCATAATAACCAAAGACAGAAGGAAATTTGGGTCATGAGCACATTGATCATTTAGATTGATGTCCGCCAGCCAGCCAATGGTTCTCCCGTCTGCTTATTACATACCACGAATACAAACAGGGAGCAAAGCCCCAGCTGGCCAGACGCCGATAATGGGATGCCAGAGGGGAAAAGACATGGGGGAAATGTCTCATCTTCTCGATTGTCAGATATTCCCGTCATGATTCCGGACTTTCCCCTTCTTGCATCCTCCATCCACCCTCATCCACTCCCAAGTTGCACGGTGACGTAGACAGGAAATCCCCTTGTGGCGCATCATCGTGTATCAGAACCCCCCACAGCCCAATGAGTAGCACTTGTCCCATCCCGCTTATCAGTTAGGTAGTTCCACCACTCATAGCATCCCGTGGCTCGATAGACGCGTGGCTCATAATCCTAGAGTCTCGGATCCTGTCCTGTGGTACTTCAACGTGTTTTAGACCCGTGGGTCTCTTTATTTCTCTCTTCGAATTTAATGGTCGTGCCGGTGGCGCCGGTGCCCATCTGTCACAGTTCAGAAAAGATCAGTGAAAGGCTCTTAAAACACAAGGGAACGAAAACGCTGCCTTGCTTCTATTTGAGAAGATAATGGCACATAGACTGCCTTAATAGAGCCACAAGGCAAAATCTGCGCTCAATCCAAGCCATATCGTCTCATATGTAAATTCCGGCATCAGAAAGGAAATGTGTCGTTATCATCAGTCGTATATCAGTTGAAAGTTGAAGGAAAAGGGATTTGGTCTCGGAAACATCGTGAGGGTATGAGAACCTGGCACATGACGTAGATGCTATCTACAATTTATGGAGAGCTGTGATTTGCTCACGAAAGGTTCCAACCTCACTGCCCATTATCACCAATGGGTGGTGCAGGCAAGGCGGCGGAGTAGGGATTTCCGTCTACATATCGAGGCACATCAACATAGCGATGCTCTTGTGGAGGAGAAGAGGTAGCCCAGCCGTCAATTCGAGATCGACCGTGGTGGTCATCATTCGCCCGCTTGAGCCTCTCGATGCGTCTCTGATGGCGTCCCTCTCTCTTTTGCTTCCACTCGCTTATCGACTTAGCCTGCTCCCGGGCCTCTTTGACCTCGGAGATGGCGCCCCTGATGCCTAGTGCCGCAAGGCCGACCGAAGCCACGTCTTGCATGATGGCCTTCGACTTCAGTTTCTTAGCCTCTTGCGGACTCAGTCTGCCTTGTTGCACTGCCTTATGCCTTGCATTCCTCGCTTCCACACTTTGATACACACTGTGTGCAGCGTGGATGGTGGCAACGGTCGCTAAGCCGGCTGTAATAAGCTGTTTTCTTCGCATCTTCCCCGTTGTTTTCCTATCTGTATCCGAATCTCCAAGATCACTGCTCGAAACTGAATTTGACCTACCTCGTGAATGAGACCGACTCGGGCTGTGGCCCCCATGTGAGCGTTCATCATAGTAATCGTCTTCCGGACCCTTTCCTCCTCTCATGTAGTAATCGTTGTCGTCGTACCGACCATGCCCCCCCCGACGGCCACTCCCTCGAGGTGAGTGATCGTCGTAGGAGCGATCATCGCGTCGGTCGTCTGGTCCGTTACCCAGGCCGATCTTGGCAAGGCTGCGTCGTGCACCGTCGACGATGCTGCGGCTACGGCTACGACTACGGCTATGCCTCCTTCGAGAATCTCCTCGATCGTCGTACGAATCGTCGCTCCGAGTGCGAGACCGAGACCGGCTGCGACTCTCCACTAGCTTCTTTACACCGAGGGCGCCCAACCCGGCCGTAGCCAGTGCTGCGAGTCCGGGTCCACGGCCCCGGCTACTGGAACGGGTGCGGGATCGACTTCGACTTCTGCCCGTTGAGCGATCCTCTTCGATATCTTTTCGGGATCCGTTGAGTACCCTGTTGCCGACCAGACCACCGATGACGGATTCAATCAAATGCCGCTTGCCGTCTTTGGTAGGATCATGGGCGGCATCGATGGTGGCAGCACCGGCAGCGGCAGTGATGACGCGCTTCATCTTTTCGCCTTTCCAGCCACCGGGCTCTTTAGCGACACGGAAAGCTTCAGCGGCACCAGCAATCAGGGATGCCTTGGCAGCCTTCTGCATTCTAGCGGAGGGGTTGTCTCGCGAGCGATGAGAGTCAGGGCTACTACCCCTACGGCTTCTCGAACCGTGGCGGCTGTCTTTATCGGGATCGCCGCCGGTGAGTGCCTTGATTGCACTACCGAGTCCTGCAGCGGAAAGTGCACCTTCGAGGAAGGATTTGTTACCCTTATGGGACCTGGGATCGTCGTCTTCGTCGGAGTAGTAATCGGCTGTGCGACCATCGCGGCCCTTGTGAACCATATTGGTCGATTTCTTGTCTTCCTTCCTTTGGTGTTTACTATAAAAGTCGGCACCTTGATAACCAGCAAAAGCACCGGCGGCGCCGAGTGCAGCCGAGGCAGCGATATTACGATGAACATCGGTGCCCTCTTTGTTGGCTTCGCGGCGATCCCAGACCTCCTTAGCACCGGCAGCGATGAGGCCACCGGCGACGGCAGCGAGGATCTTCTCTTGCTTGCTCAGAACGCGCTTGCGCGTCCTTTCCTCCTCCTCCTCGTAGTAGACGCCACCAGGCTTTCTGCCACGGCTAGAAACCTTGTCATAAGAGCGACGTGGGTCGTTATAATACTCGTCATGGGCAGGCTCGGCGGACCTTGCCCTACGAATGTCTCGCGCATAGCCAGGCGGTGGAAAGTCTCGCCTCACCTCCTCAACGGAGAGATCGCTGCCCTCGCGAGGTATTAGGGCGGTGCGATTCGGGTTTCCCCTGTAGTAGGTTTCCTGGGTCTCAACGAAGCGCGGCTCTGCCCTATCGCGGTCACGGCGGTCGTCATAGTAGCGGCGGGACTGGTGGTGGTGATGGTGTTCGCGCGGAGGGGAGTCATATGGGTCATAGGCCGACATGACGACAGTCTGCCGCTGCTGCTGCTGCTGCTGTTTGTGGGTTGTCAGAATATGTGCTTGACTCGAGCAAACTATGGAGAGCGGGCTTGAAGTGTGGTCGATTGAGTTTAAGGTTGTGTCAGATCGGGGACGAGGAATGCTTCGAGGATGCAAGCAAGAGAGGGGTGCGGGGATAGGTAATGACTGCCAGTCACCAGATTGCTGCTGACTGATGATGTCCCCGGTACGTACTACCTATGTAACCAGTATGGATGTCATCCAAGGCAGGGCAGAGCGGGGTACCTGCCATCTATTCGCTGGGTACATGGACACCAGCAGAACGTCCACGACTCGGGTAGACTGGAGTCCAGACACTGAAGTGACGTAATCTCCACTGTGGCCATGCATTTTGTCCCCTCGGGTCCTCTCTCTCTACTCTCCTCCGGCCAATGCGGCTCACGAACAACGACATGGCCATGACTTGAAATTCCACTTTACTGCTCTGTATTTCAAGTTGCCATTCCGCCCTGTCTGTGTGTGTCCGGGTGGATGGACCAGTTGTCCGATACGAGTCGCTATTTGAGACTTGCAAAGCATTCAACGGCGACATCATCGTCCTATTTGCGGATCGTGTACCAATCAACATGTGGTTGGTGCTACATGGAGCATGGCTGATGGCTGGGCATCAAGCTTTGTAGCACACCGAGTCGACGATCAACCGCATACGAACGGAGAGCACGTACGTACGTATGACATATGCAGTGCATCGAGGCGACGTGAACAGCACAACAGGAGTATACATGACTCCTCTTACTTCCCTTTCATGCCCAATCATCAACCCCCCTCCCCCTTTCTGTTTTCACGCCCCTAAGACCATCGCGCAAGACCGTGTCGGCCATGTCGCATGGCAGCATGCAGAAGAACAACCTGGCATTTGTCTCATGCACCGATATATCGTCTTTTCCTGCGGCCCGGCCGACAACACGCCATATCATCTTTCAACTCTCTGCTACTTCGAGTGAGACGCCTCTGCTCAGTCTAAGGTAGACGGATCAATCGGTCTGTCGGTTGGCGAACTGATATCTATCTCCTGTCGTAGTGCTGCCAGGCTCTCAAACTGGGTTGGAGGTCCTGCATCATCTACACCACAGCAGTACCAGGGTACTTGCATAGCCCCTACATCTCCCGGGCCCACCCCCGCGGCCTCGCCCAGGCTGGTACTCGCTCAAAAAAAGTCCCGTCCGCGTTTTTCCAAGGCCGAAATATCTGCGCCACACAAAGTACAATTTCTGCCTTAATTCCCGAGGAAAAAATAAATAAAAGTTATTTTCTAAAAGATAGTTAACCTATTTTTTAATATATTGAGTTCTAAAACCTGTTAGATACAAATGCTTTCCACAGCAAAGGTATTTGTACCGAGACAAAAAACGTTCAAGATTTTTTTTTGAGTGACTGTAGGTAAGTCTATCAGAATACCTGTAAGAGAGAGCACTTGCTTCTCTTCTTACCGGCGATCTGCAAGGCGTCGGTATCCAATAGTGAGCCGACAGCCTCCCTCCTCCTCTCACCCTCCTTGGCCCTCTACGCCATTTTAGCAGCCCTCGGTGGGATCAGCCGCACAGCCCTACGTCGCCCGAACGAAGTATGTGCGCCAAATGAGCTGCGGCGACAGTAACATTCAAATCGCCCGGCCGTGATGTAGTGTGGGCGTGGGGAGTACAGTGTAGTGCAGCGCAACTGTTGGAACATCCATTTGTCCGTCTGTATACGTACATTCAGTCACGGCCATCCTGTCATGACGCGGGGTTCCCTGCGAAGGTAGCGATCAACGTAGCTCCCGAATATCTGAAACAATCGCACTGGACCATCTCAGTCAAGGCTTCTAGAAAGACGAATATCATCGTACGTGTCCGTCGACTTTCTCGGATGCGAATCCAAGACGCCAAAGGTGTAGAGCTGATCCTCCATCTCTCTCTCTATCTATCTATCTAACTTGCGAGCAATCACTGCAATTTTTGTCAAAATCAGGGCTACGATCTAACGTGCCAACAAATTGCCCGCTACTTATCTGCAGGGTATAAGTCGCCCCAAGTTAAGTTTCGGCGAGAGAACTAGTGTACTCGTAGACCTAGGTGGACGAGAGTATCCCCTTGACCCACGATCAAATACTCGGCGCGACGTTCTAAGTGCACTTGTCGAGGTATCTACAAATGCATCGACTAGGTGATTAGCAGAAGGGACTTCAATGTTGGTTCGTCCGGGTACAGCGACTTTTCACACCATATAGCAAGCGCCTCCACTTCTATTGGCAGTATCACTGCTAGCAGGGTGCATCAAAACCAATTGCAGCACCTCCGCCAAAGAATGTCACGGCTCCTTTCGCCAGCATCATCATTCTAAGCGTCATCGATGGGTGCCGCATTCCTCCCACCAGCTGGGCGTAGAGTTGCAAGGCGTATCTCAGTCGGTAGTAGGAGCTAGAACCTATTCCGATACGTCAAGCGACCGATTACCTGTGGGAGGTGCGGGCGAATGTTGTGCGCTCAGAGTGGGGTGGCAAGGAGGGACACTTGCGAGAGGTACGGACGAACGATATGTGGTTCACAAGGCTTCCGACATATCGCTCCCTGCAATTCCCGGTTTCATGTGAGCACATATATCATCTCTCGTAGATTCAGGAGCTATAAAGCTCACTGTGAGAAAGGGGCAGAGCAGAGACTTGGTTGGAGTAAAAGGATGGTTGTTTCAACAAGTTTTATGTTTTGTATTTGACCAGTTACTAATACAATGATATCAGCCACGAACGCGTTGCAGGTCATGCCTTTTGTTTCCCCCCCGGACGTCTCAGTCTAACTAGTGCTCCCCTTACCCATTGCGCCGTTCAGTGAATTGAAGTTCCCACCGGCCCCGCAGAGATGCAAATGCGAAAAATTCATAGCAGACCCGGTTTTGTCTAGCGACGGTGATTTGCAGACAGCTTCAAGCCGGCAAATTACATGCCGCTTACTGCCACAGCAAACATCCAGGATCGTGACCAACCAAGTTCTCAACGGTATCATGACGATTGCACATGCCTATTCATGTGACATGAGCAAACTTCCGCATCTCTTTCATCATGGTCAGAGAGACAGCAGATAAATGACGCCTATGAGCACCTTGTCTGCTCACATGGAGGTTATCCTCCGAGAAAAACCCAGCCCAAAAATCAATTCAAGAGGCTGAAAATGAAAAAAATAGCCTGCGTGACAATGAGCATTAGAAGAAGTGGCAAGGGCGAAACCACCATTCTGTTCCATTTTGTCGTGCATCATTCATGCCGTATCATCTCTGCCGCAAAACGATTTTCATGTCTCGGCTACATACTCGATGATGTAGGTATAGCTTGCTCTGCAAGCTATACTTTTATCCTTGCGTTGCCGGTGAAGGCTTAAGCAGGGTTCGTGCTCTTAATCAGGTCGTGAAACTAACGATCAACAATATGGCCGAGAGTCTCAGCACCACGGGGAATTAGTACAGCTGGGCATGTTGAACATGTTCTACGCCCATGGTGTTTTTAAGCCATGAAGAAAAGGCAAGTTAACGCATTAGTCAACTTTCGTAATATAGTGCTATGCCGTGGACAGCAGCTTCACATGAGGGCCTGTCCAGGGTCTTGCATCCCTCCATTTGGCATAGAGATCAAAGAAGCTTAGGTATTTCGCCATGTCGTGTGTAGACGGCGATTCCGTCATGAGGGGGTTACCGGGATGGCGTGTGTGAGCCGGATGGTGACCTAATATAGGCATGAGCAAATATGTATATGCTCAGGGTCAGTGTCCTTCAATTTTATGTGTGGGACCCACGCCATTCATAGGATGCGAGTTGCCAATATTTGCCTGCGGTTGATCGTGTACGATACCATTAATCACCGAGCGAGGCTTTTCATGAGGTGGGAGAACCCCGTTAATTTCTGTATTGACTAGGGCTTTCTTGTCCTCGCCGCCATTCAGAGAGGCGGACTTGAGGCCATTGAATGTAGAGGCAATCGATGGTGAAAACTCCGGAACGGCAGCAGAAAGCTGAGACTCCTGTGGGCGAGCGTGCCCATTGACGCCATTCACAGTAGCCATGTTCAGTGGCACCCCGTAGCTGCCATTCGGGTAATGTGCGAACCCATGCTCGTTCGTAGGGGAGAAAGCTTGAGGCGCCTCAACCGGGTAGTGAGACATGATGGGATGCTGGAATCCAGTACCAAACGGCTGCCACGTGGATGGGCCGTCGTGGCGAGCTGAAGGATCTCTTAAACTCTTGTCTGGTATGACCCATTTTTCCCATCCCTCTTTGCTCCGCACACGTTCAACACCATCACCGCCCATAACTAGCTCGAGCACCGTAGAGTCAATACAAGCTTGACGAAGGATGTTATGATCCACAAGCAACTCTCGCATTCGGTTGAACGAAGCGATGAAAGTGATGGGTACAAAGCCTTGGCTGTCCATGTGTGTCCGCAGAAACCAATCCTTGACAAAGTTCTCGACGGAG
This sequence comes from Ustulina deusta, assembly GCA_023159155.1. Lineage (NCBI taxonomy): Eukaryota > Fungi > Ascomycota > Sordariomycetes > Xylariales > Xylariaceae > Ustulina > Ustulina deusta. Next base: position 142,996 of record JAJNNX010000071.1, on the reverse strand, counting down.
AAGTAATATTCGACTTGGGTCTGAGCGAGTTGAAGCAGATTGCCAGAATCATATGGAAACATCCCGCCGTTGGGAAGGGGGTAGATGGCGGCATCGTAGGCCACATTCATAGGCGCCATGGTGGGCACCCTTCCACTGCCCTGTCTACGGTTACCATTCGTAGGCTTGCGCTGACCTGGTGCGGGCTGGCCTGAATAGGAGTAAGGCATTGGCTGGTAGCCTGTACCGTAAGGGTTAACGTGGCGAGAGCTGTTGGGTGGAAACGGATATGCGTGATGTTGGGCCGTATAGGGGGTTTGGGAGTAATGGGACATGCCGTTGGGGTTGTTCTGATTGAAACCACCACGACCACGACCCCCACCCCTTACTCTCTCGCCACTTCGGTGGTTCGAGCTAATTTGGCCCTGGGGGTGAGCATCTTTATTGTTCTGAGTTCTAACGTCCTTGTGAGAATCGGAATTCTTGACATTTTCCTCGGGTTGTTGACTCAAAATTGGAACTTGTCCTGACTGCTCGTGAGTTGTGCCATTGACAACTCCTGGTTGATTTGGCTTGAGCTGTTCACCATTCATATTATCCTGAGTGATTGTTAGCTGGGCACACTACTAGATGAAACTCTTAGAGGCTTAGTTGACATACCGATGTTGATTCCTTCGGCACTTTCGAGTGCTCTGCATGTGAGGTATTCTTCCGTCCTTCTCGAGGCCCAGAACCCTCAATCGGAGCACGTTTAGACCCTGAATTTGTACGCGGACCAGCATTGGCTTCTTGCGCTCGATCTAGAGGAATGTCAGTAATCGTAATAACAATTGGAGGACTGTACAACTTTACCAGTAGAGTTCGCTGTAGCTGGATGGCTTCCAGTAGCATCACGTCCACCTCGGGAACCGCTGGCGCGACCGCCACGTAGGCCTCGACTAGGTAGAGCCGTCTCGAACTTGACAGTGGGTACGAAATTGGGCAACTGAACCCATTCTTTCTTCTGTTTTGGCTTCGCCGCGCTCACATCTTCTCTATCCTCCTTTTCCGGCTTCTCTGGTTGAGGTTGCGGTTGAATCTTTAGATTCACGGCGGCTGTCTCTGGAGTTGGCCACGAAGCGGGGTTATTTGCAAGCAAATTCGCGTCTGATTCTTTCTCTTGAGCTCTAGCGCCTCGAGGTGCTGCCTTCTTTGGGCCTTGGTTAGTGTTATTTCGTGATGGCTCACCATCCCTCTTCGAACCCTGTTTTCCATTGAATGGAACTCTATTGCCCTCCACCGCTTCACTGTGAGATGATCGTATTCTGGAGTCAGTAGATGTTTGCGTTGGATTAACACTGGAGCTGGCTGGCTGATCGACAGCCTTTGCCTTGGCAGCTTGCTGTCTTTGCACCCAAACGTTGACACTAGGTAATGGCGCCTCAGAAAGCTCAACCTTGGGCGGTAGACCTTCTTTCTCTGCCTCCTGTCCTGCTTCTACGTCCTTCTCGGCAGTCTTGCCCTTCTTCGGCTTCCTACCCTTCTTGCCCTCGTAGTGTTCGCCAGCATCTGAGCCGGTATTTATCGAGCGTCCTTGCGGCTCTGTGCTCTTGGGTACACCATCCACAGATTGCAGGTCTGCCCCAACCTTTGATGAATCGACGGAACCCGCAACCGAGATTGCAGTATTGGTCTCATCTTGCTTCACTTCAGTAACATCTAGCCGAGAGGCCTCGGGCTTCGCAGACGGGCTTCGCGCGGTGCGGGAAGAATCAATATCGTTCGATGAAGTTGACACGGCGACGGACGGAGCTCGAGTACTAGCGTTTGTGTTGTTGTTGGCATCACGGCTTGTGTTGCCAGCGACTGACGGTGTTTGACTCTGGTTAGGGCTCTGTTGCGACGTCGCCGCCTGAGCAGCCAACTGGCCTTTCGCGGCCTGTGCGTAGGAGAAGATTGAGGTCGACATTGCTTCTGGTTAAGCAATGCAATAAAAGAAATCTGGATAGGCTGTCGGATATGAATATAAGCCCGCAGCTGACAACTGTGGTCTATTGCGTACCCCAAGCGAGGAAGCCCTCAGGCCGCTACCACCAACACGCCAGGGACCGAACCAGCCCTGGAGCACCTCAAGTGCAAGTTGATATGTATCGACGCGTCGAAGAGAGTTGTGTGCAGCTGAGGTGTGCAAATTGGCCAAATGGAGGAAGCTGAGGTAGGATATAGGGAGGCACTGAAGAGTTGCAATCTAATACCGGTTGATCAATGCCGAAACACTTGCTGAGGTTGGCACCAGAAAACCATCAAATGGTGACAGACGGATGTTCGGGATGGAGGATGGAGAGGAAAAAGACTTTTTGGTGGAGATTGAGATTGCCTATCGCAGAAAAACCGAAATGTTGAGTGTGAATGCGGGGTGCACAACACTTGGTTATCGATGCACCTCGTCTGGGTTAATCGGATAGAAATGCGGATGCGCGATGGAACTCGACCCGATGCAGACGACGAACCGTGGACAACGACAGTTGGACTGCTTGTCGTGGTTGAAAAATGCTAGAATCGGTCAGGTCATAGGCGACAATGCTGGAAATAGAAGGATGGGCAAAAGAGGATGATGGAGGATTAAGGGAAAAAAAAATATAGGTAGCAAATAAAAGAGGAGAAAGTTTAACAGCTACGGTAGTGCCAGGTAAAAAGATGACTGTGCTAGGGAAATGGAGCCAGACGAGGCCCAGGCACAAATTCCGAGCCGAACCGTAAATTAACCCAGGATAGCAGGAGCGGGCAAGCCATGAATCGATGGATGACAATGGGGATTCGACACATGCAACGCAACGGTGGCATTACAATAGCACAATAAGAGCGACGACGAACTAAATATTTTGACTGACCTAAAAGGGAGACTGTGTAGGGACCTCCCTAGATGTCTGATCTCTCAGCTTCTGAGGTTAAGGGGGGAAAAATGAAGTCAAATGAGGTCTGGACCGAGGGAATAATCGGGAGGTGCTGTTTGGAGGAGGTATATATTTCCGTAACAGGCCCGGAGAACCTCGAAAATAGGTAGGACAGGTACCTCTAGCCTCTCGGACACGACACTCGCGTAAGGTGGGTAAAGAGGGACAGGATAGGTAGGTAGGGTTGACTCGAAGCGAGTGAGGTAGGTAGAATATATGGGAGAGATGGACTGGTATCAGGGTGCAGGGTGTGTGGTATGAAAATCAATCCCAATAAAGAGAGAATAGAGAATCTTTGTGGGCGAAGATAATAGGTACGGTGGTGTAACCTAGTGAGTGCCCTACAGAAAATTGTATGTAGATGACCTGGAGGTAGGCATATTTTGCAGCAAACGAGAAAGCGCAGGGCTCGCAACTTAGCTGAGGTGCCTAGATAGCTAGGTGGGGAGTGTGGAGAGGTAGATTAAGGTACCTACTGCGGTGGGATGTAGGTAGGTAAGTGGGCAATAACTGAGAGTACCTAGGTAAAGTGCCTCAAGGTGTTACTTAGGTTAGGTGGGTGGTTGGTTCGAGGTCTGTTGTGGTGACGAACCACTTGCGTGACTTCTCTCTTTCCTCCCGTGGGCAGGTAAAGTAGGTATCTATGCTGCGGCACCTGGGACTCTCTTTTCCACAGGAGCGTCAGCTTTTGTTATTCCCGGTTTTGACAAGTATAAATAAAGTGGTTGTCTGTTCTGGTGGGTTGGTGTTTTGTTGGTGTGGTTGCCGTGGATAAGGTCGATAGGTAATAAATCTCCCAGAGACACGCTAAATGGGCACATTTACCGAGGTCGGTCCTCCGCCAGAAGAAAGGAGCCGTTACTTCTCCTATCCTGGTGTCAAAGCCAACGGGCGAGGGGAAGAAAGTAAGGGTTGATGGTGCCTGAAGGAAAATAGGGAAGAGACAAGGGTTGAAAAAATTAAAAAAAAATTAAAAAGGTGCACGATGAGGGCTTTGTGTGTAGGCTGCGGTACCTGTACACTAGTGCATATGTGTGCACGGGTGTGTGTACTTAGAGAGGGTTTAAGTTTTTCTTGTCAATGGACAAGCAGGGAAAATAAAAAAAACCAAAACAAAAATAAAAATATTTTTCTCTACTGTGGAGGAGCAGGATCCCACAAAGTACAAACTGTTTTGATCTATCTACCTACTGGTCATTGCTGAGTTAGCAATAACAATAACCACATACATATGCAATCATGATTGAAAAGGTGCAAAAAGGAGAAGAAGAGAGAAAAAAAAGTCTTTGTAATTTTATCTTCTACCTATCTACCTATCTCTCAGTCGGCCTCACCCTTTCGTCTCAGTTTCAGTGATGCAAGCAGAACAACTCCACCAACTCTTATTTGTGTTGTTTCCCCTCCTTATTAGGTACCGGAGGTGCCATCCAAAGGTACCATTCAATCTAAGGGCAATGTCGCAACTCATTCGGCTGAAATCTAACTCTAGTCATGTCAGCAGATACCTACACCGGCCCTGGACCGATTATGGTACGGTACCTTAGTGTATGTATACCTTACCTTCCTACCTTAGCCTTATAGTCATGAATGGCATGGTTAGGTTTGTTCAAATCTCGGATGCTCTCATTGGAGGCTTTTGGTGTGGACGGACCAGGACCCTGACAAAGCTTGGGCCTTCTTAGGGTCAACTCACCCCACCTCGAAACTGGAGCGACGCAATGGACAGGTCCCATGCAAGCAATGGCAATCACATTAAAAATGCTACACATCCCTCCCTCCTCCCAGATCTGCCTGTTTGCTGATGAAACATCCTGTTCACTGGCTACCTCAGGCACTATGCCTAGGCACTATACCTACGAGTCTACACATAAACTGAGGGTAGCCCACCCCTGTTGACCTGAGGGTACCCGTGCTTTTTTTAAGTACTAGTGCTCCACAGAGTACTTTTTGCACAATCGATTAGAAATGCACGTTTAAATACATAGAACGTTTATAGCTAAGTTAATACATATAACATATTTTATATAACAAGTGAAAGGAAATACTCTAAGGTAAATTGTTATTTTTAAAAAGGGAAAAGTAAACATATATAATTATAAGGGGAAGTTTGTATTTAAATAAATATGCAAGTATAAAATTTTATACAAATTATGTAAATTATAAATATATATTTAAAGGTATATTCTAATCGATTGTATGAAAAGTACTCTGGTACATAAAAAAAGCACAGGTACCCTCAGGTCAACAGGGGTGGGCTACCCTCAGTTTGTCTGATTACTCTATAGCTACCTAGCCTGCATGTAGCTCTCTCTATGGCCATCGGCTGCTGCTGTGACATGTTCCACATGCAAAGCTCAAACGTCCGACTTTCGTTCTCTGGCGGGATTAGGCGGGGATCTGAGTCGTGTTACGCCCATGATTCCCGTGTCCATCCGGACTACCTAAACTAGGTACTAGATTACCCACCTCTAAACTATGTATCTACTAAAGTATACATCACAGTGAAACAGCAAGGTTGTTTGTCAGGAACAATGAACCACCAACCACTAAAATTACGGGATGCTTGCTTTGTTGCGCCATGTTGGAACAACCAAAGCCGTAGGGATAGAAGGGCATAATTACCATTGTTCTGCGCTGATAGAAATGGTTGCGCCATCATGACTTTCTCATGCTTCACCACCCGTCATGCCCCGCGACTTCGGAGAGGCGGATGGGGCATCGGGCTACCTCATCATGTGTAACACTAACTAAAATATAATGTATAATACCTCCCGCTTTGATAGACTAGTAGGTACATACGGCAGATACTAAGGTAGGTAGTATATCTAGGTAGCCCACAAGATGCTCAGATTTTACATTGCACTCCAGTGTATTTATTGTTAGGTTAGTATGGTACCTACCTAGGTACACATCTATATCTACCTAGCTAGGTACTTAAAAACATACCTAACATACTATTATGTACTAGTAGGGGTATGTAGGTACCTACAATATGGATGCCTTGTTGTGGGGGATTATCCCCCCATTTAGGTGTTCTCAACTTGGCTAATATGTCACCACGTACCGTATACTATTAGACAAGGACGTTATTTTCTGTCGCAGGTGTTGCTACCATAATCGAGTTGGAGGTTTCTTCCTCAGACAGAACGCCTGGCCCTTGAAATCATCTTTGTCTTATCTGCTAGGTTAGTACGTATTCCCGTCATTCTCCTTAGTGATTTTGGGCCCGCGATTTTGGTCAACAACTGGGGGATCTAGGGCATTTTGGTAGTTGTTGGAGAGGCCTGGGCCATTCTTGATTTAGTGGTAACATGGGGCATGTTTTGGCTGCCTACCAACTCAGAGTGTACCTACTACCTACATATATCGTAGCTGTTATCACTCCAAGCCATTCCTGTAATCAAAAGAGAGAGAGAGAGATATAAAGGAGTCACTGTATGTCAGGTAGTGCAATACCTAGGTAGCATGCGCATCTATTTTCGGTCTTGCTAGGTATGCCCCCTTGCTGTTGGCAATACCTGCCGACAGCTCCGACAGGATGGATGCTTCCAATTTTAGAACCTAGGATCTTACCTGAAAGTCTGTTCTAGAAGTGATGGAGAGTCGGGAGTGCACTCTTTCTCACTTACTACTCGCTCGCTCATCCATTCATGACTCAAGGACTTGAGCCACCGACGGGCTGAAAAGCCCGATTTTCCCGGCTGGGCTGCAGAACTTCGGGAACTTTGATTACAACATCATATGAGGCGGATAATAATGAAGGTAATAACAAACAGACCGTCCGGACAGATCTGAGCAGCTAGATAATGAAAATTCCGCAAACTACTGTCCACTGTAGCTCGCATATTCTGTTTAAGGTAACGGGTCCTAGATGGACGAAGGCAATATTGGTGCTCTTTCTAAATTAATAATAGCCAAACTTTGCACGTTTTCCTGCGACTAGCGATGCACATTGTCACTAGTACCATACAACTTCTTGAAGTTCCGTGCTGGCTAATACAGGCATTGGTGAGCCGATATTATTGTGACAATTTATTTATTGGACGTCTCCGAGGCGACGTTGGCCACTGGTGCACTAATTCTGCGAAAAGGCAAATTTATTGAGGGCAGGGCACGCAGGTGGTTGTGGCATCGTAAAGTCGTACTTTTATGTATACAAACGCTTGCTTCGAAGTGCCAAAATTCAAACTTAGCCAAAAAGGAAAATGATCACAGTACCCTCCAAAGCACATACCGGTACACATTTGTAGTACAATCGATATACAAGTTCTAACCAGTCATCCAGGCGGCAGCTCTCCTAGCACCGAACGTAGTAGCTAGTCGGAGACCACTCGAACCCATAGGAAAGTAACTAACCAGATACCATAGAAGACATGCAATCTGGACGAGTGCTGATATCAGGGTTAAAATCGTATTTTGAAGCTAAGATGTTAGCGATTATACGACGATTAAAATCAACAAGATGTCTGTACTCACGCCAACCGAAAAATATATAGTGAGCGCGATAGATCCAAAGTAAGCGGCAGTGAAGGGAAGACGGGGACCTGATGTCAGATGTTGCAGATATGTCCTGGGCCCCATTACTGCCCCGAAGGAGGATGTGAAGAGAAGCGAGCCGAATGACCAACTATAGAAGACATCCAAATGTTAGCAAGCTGACATGGCTTAAGCTATTTGTATTAGGGGAGGAGCAGCATGCGAGATATGATGTCAGAGATGGTGACTAGCGTCGAGTAAAGCCTGAAGAACCAGGGGAAGGCTGTGTGCCGGTTCACATGACACATGCGAAGGCGGCAACTTGCAGATATAGCTACGTCTTGACGGTAACCGGTAAATGCAAGGTAGAACCACGGAGACCGAGCGCAGGGATCGAGGGAACGGTAATGGAAGAAGCCGAGCCTTACAGGATTACGAATTTGCGCGGCTTGGTCATAAGGATTGGCCAAAGGGCGAAACTGAGGACGAAGCAGGCGAGAGCGCCCAGATTACAAGCACCAAATATGAGTAACCGATCCCAACGACTCACTAGATAAGGATGGGAGATCTTGGGTCAGCTTCTTCGTAGCTCTGGTGGGTCTTGCACCATGTGTATCAGTGAAACATGGCGCGCGGTATCTGCGCATGCACAACGACCAGGCACACCTCAGACAACATTTGGAACTGCTAATTTTCGATGACGTAGACGAATATAGGATGACTCACAAACAAACCAGCCTTCTTCTTCATCGCGACGGTTACTTGCCGGTAAGGGGGCGCCGGCACCCTCAGTTGTGGGCAATTGTACATAACCGCGGTCCCCAAAGGGACTCAGGGACTTGATGGATGATAGTAGGCCGGTCTGGTGCGTCGTGCTGACGGGTTGATCCGGGTCTCGACGGGACCATCCTAGGGAGTTCATCGACTCCCGGAAAGAGGCAGAAGCCATGTCGACGAGAAATGCGATGGGTGATGTCAAGAAAGGGTGAATATTAGTGTCGGCGAGTGGGTGACAGGCGGCGCGGAGCACGGTAATAATGGTGGTTTCGGTGTGGTAGGTGAATTCGAAGGGGCCAACGGCTTGTATTCTGACGGAGTTCGGTAGGTGGTGTAGGTGTCGAATGACCCCTTTCTTGTGTGGAAGTGGGAAATGGAAATAGTAGAGTTGTAGTGGTGATGGAGGATGTCGTCTCGAAGTCGCGTTTGGTGGTGTGGCCATGTATGGAAAAGTGGAAACCCAATGCCAGTAATTGGCTGTGCTGTATCTTGGCTGCCTACCTATCTTTATCATGTTATCAGCAAGCCACGCGGATCCACGATATCTGGTCAGTGCATGGGGTTCTCTTGATTGGCTAGAAGGAGGGCATGTGGCTTCGATCTATGGGTACAGTCTCTTTCAGAGGTTCCAAGGTTGCTGATAGGTATAGGCCATAGGTACCTACCTACCTGATAAACAGCCACTGTAATACCTACATACCTACCTAATTCATACTACTACCTATATAGTACCTACTACCTACCTACCTACCTCACTGCCAGATAAGGTATACCTAGGTAGGTACTACTCTATGTCCATGTATACCTACCTACCTACTATTACTACGTGGGTAGGTCGGTGGGTAAGTTGTATTAGGCAGAGGTTTGAACAGGATACCTATCGGAAATGCGGTTCCTGTAAATTTCTGTCTAACATCGAGGTAGATGGTCTCACGTCTTGTCACCTTAGCTATGTATTATAGGGGCTATTGCTCATATGTACCTACTGAGGTACTGAGGATACATACCTACATTATATACCTAGATAAAGGATAATCACATATACTAGGCCTTTTCATCTTGCAACAATCTTGCTTCCTTGATCTAAGATTCCCATCTGCAGCGTAACCAAGCTTCTAGACACCTCGTCATGACAGATACGACCTCATCCCTCGGCTCGAAGGAGTAGCAACTCCACAGACCCGATCCCCGTGGTTTCTTGATTCGCGGAATTCGCAATCCGATCTCAAGATCAAGGTAGCTATGTACCCCAACTGCGATCAACTCAAGGTGAGGGTTGTGTCAGCAGCTTCGCCTACCTACTTCGGGTATCTGAGGCTAATATAAGGACGCTATTCGGATGTAGCAACAAGGTTCATGCATGATATAGGGCGGCGGGGGCGCCGTAGCACCACCTAGGGCCATTTAAATGCCGGAGTGTCTATTTATCTTGTGGGTGGGAAGACAGGACCTTCAGATTCATACGTAGGGGCAGTACCTACTAGGGACCCGATTCTACCAGACCATGCTTCCAGCGTACCTGTATCTGTTTACCAGCCTGTCTCGGATCACGGATCGTGCCGCACGGTGATGGCTCATATGGAAATTTCTTAGTAAAATCTTGAATGGCACAACTCTCACGCGTCGCCGGCCACGGGACCTGGTGATTGGCTAGCTGGGCATGTGAGTTGGGATTACAGGGGCTCCGCAGAGACAAGCTTGAAAGCTCTCAAGAGGGTTGGGCAATCACTGTCGGGAAGCGGCAAGCACGAAGCCCCACGGTTGGCAGCTGCATTCTTTAACGAAGAAGAACCTCGTTGCGTTACATCGAGCTATCACAGACGCGACCGTTGTGACTACCAGTATGTCTTGCACGCCGATCCGCGCGCCGTCCTGCTAATCCGAGCAGTGCCCGAGCCACATTACGTATTAGGGTAGTTCTGCTAGTAGGTAGTGTATTAAGGTGAGGTGCTATGCATGTATATATGTACAATTATATGTATTGGTTCTGTACCTAGTATGGCCTCTGTACCTAGTATAGCTGCTCTGTGCCTATTATGTAATGTTCATTGTGGAAGATAGATCTGCCTACAACATATGAGCTATCTACCTAGGTATATGCGTATGTAGCGAATACCTAACCAATAGCGCTGTCAGGAATCGAACCCAACTCGCTCGATAGCTACTCAGCACCTACCTACCTACCCCTCCCCCAGACGGCGCTCCATCATGCCCCTCATACTACCGTACCGGACCAAGTCTACATCTCTAACCTAGTCAAGCCTAGTATAGGCATTATCCCACTCTCGTCATGACTAGCTCATGCGACGTTTCACTTCAAGGCGCCGCACCCGCAGAGTATTCGTTGGGGTAAACAAACATCTTTGGGAGTCCCTACTTCTGGTAAATCAGTTGGCGATGCGTAGCACGTACATATTTTATCGAGAGTTGTGGTGTATACTGTGTAGAGCTAATGGGAGGACACTGAAGAGGGGTACCCAGACACCAAGCGGACCTCTCTGTCTGCTCCTCGTCGCGACTCTCGCGTGCGCCTTGCTAACGCGTTTGCTGAGGCACGCTTTTCTTGATTATGCACACAATACCTGGAGTGTAGGTAGGGAAGGAAAATTCTAGCATGAGGCTATCTAGGTAACCGCTTCTTTCTCTCTTCCTTTTCTTCTTTTTTCCTTTAATGCCTTGTCGTCATGGTTTGTAAAACCGATGCATGATCCCTGGCATTGGCGGGTGCCTTGCGCAAGCGATCGCCGTCGTGCCTCTGCCGTTGGAAGCGAGCCAGTCTCGATGGGCACAGAATTCATCTTGGACAGGCCCCAGGCAACTCCTGCTGTTGTTGCCCGGTCGATGATTGTGGGAGTGAGTCAGATGGAGGTCTATCCCGGTTTTCTTCAACGTTCCCATCCTGAACGGATGGGCCGGGCAATTCGGGCAGTTTTGAAATGCCATGTTCCATCTCGCATTCCCATGGCAGCTGGTTGCGTAGGCTAAATAATGGAGGGTGGCATCGTGGCTTACCCAATGAGGGTTGGCTGACTTTGGCGGTGTCACGAGTCGAGGCTCGCCCTCCTTCACAGCCCCAGGAACCCACCTTATTGCGGGATCTTAACGATAAGATAGAGAAGTCCGTCCTCGATAGGTAGTCTAGGTAGTTCACATCCAAATGAGGTAGAGAGAAACCTGGTGGAAAGGCCATCGTATTTTCCACCTCACTGCCCCCTCCCTGCACACCATCAAGACAGCTACGCACCACACCACCACCCATTATGGGCTCTTTAGTCTTAAGGTGTCAAGAGTCAGGAGACGCATACGCCCGCCATGTTTTACGGATAACTTGGAAGAGCGCTCGAAGTGGGAACACAAGTGTCTCTAGTGGGCCAGAGAGGATGTTTCGATACGTGCGAGCGGGTATGCTGTATGAAGTACATAGCTAGACTAGGTAGGCAATATAAAAGGTATTATGACCCCTAGATAGTCCGTCCCTAGTGAGAAACGAAGGGCCTCTTTTGATGTATTTTCAACCCGACACATAACCTATTCTTTCAACCCTCTTTTTGCTCACGATACTTCTGGAAAGTCTACTCGAGACTTTCCCAGCCCGTCCCAACCAACATCTACCTGGTTAACCTGAACTCTCGAGTTGGTTGTGGCACCCGTACAAACCGCATAATTACAAGCTGATCGAAATTACCCGTATTGCCGAACAGAGCGAATGGATTGTGCGTCAAGCTGTGATAAAACCCCAACTAGTGAGTTGATAGATATATGAACACCAGTACACAGAACCTTGCACAATGCTAATTCTTTTTGAGGAGTAAACTGGCTATTGCCGCTCACAAGACGCTTTTGACTTCGCGGGCGATTTGAGCGAACAACGAACAAAAGGAGTCATACTAGAGTCAACAACCTACGTGATCCTTATCATTCTCGGATACTGAGGTCATTTATAATCGCACTATTTTTCCCGATCGGACAGGAACCACGGTGGTTAAGACAAACTCGCAACTATACAGGCACTCAGCCAAACCCAAGATTGTCGGCGGAGAATAATACCTAGGCGGCATCGGACCAGCGTCACTATACATACTGAAGGACTAGGCCAGACAATACCTGATTCTGTCGGTCGCGCTGTTACCTGGGATAACTACATGTAGCTGCACCCGTCCCTTGCAAGCACGTACTTACTAAGAAAGCGCTGCATGTAGAGGAGGCGGACCAGTCCAGTCAACTCGATCGGATACCGGAGCTGAGTGACGAGCTTGTGGGACCTAGTACTCGCTGGTACTTGGGAAAGGCGAGAGGTACTGCTGGACTTTATGGTGCCAAGACCTTCACAGGTTGGGACCCACTTCCTACTTCCTGAGGATTCGACTCATCGACTGATTTGGTTTGGCTCGCCCCAGCCATCCAGCCCACCCGTGTAATCCATTGCGCCCAGCGACCTACCTAACTCACCTAAGAGCTTCTTCGTCCATCATCACTTACCTACAGCCGCCTTTGTGTCCTCCCTAGTCAGCCCCTGCTTGCACCCTGAACATCAACCCACGCACTACTGCAACCACTTCGTCTTCTTCAATTGTCCTCACTCCGCAAGCCTTGTTAGAATCAGGATTACCCAACAGTGCATTTGCATCTGCATCTCCATTCACGGCTGGACCGTATCATTCCTCGTTCCTCTTCATGCAACTGAGTTGGTTATATGGCAACTTGCCAACTCAACTAGAAAGACGACCATCTCCTAGACTCGTGGCTAGTACTTACATAGTCCCTACACCGTAACTTCAAGAGCCACACAACACAACCTCAACATCACTCCGAACTGTGTTGACTTCCGAGATCGCAAGCATCCCTATTCTTGTCTCTGGGCTTTGTTGTCCATCGTCGAAGGGTTTGCCTGACTATTCAAGTTCTACCGAATAAGCCGGCTAAGCAAAGCCTACCAGTCTTTGTCATAGTCCGCCCCAACAACAATAACGACGACGACGACTATCACAACAACTCTAGTCGTGCCGACCCAGGCTGTCTTTTACGGTACTAGGCAGCCCTTCCTGGCTGGACTTTGAAGAGCCGTTGCTTGCTCCGCCGCCCGCTTATCATTCCATTTTTGGGAGAAGCTGGGCAGGGAGCTAAGGTATCGGGAAGACTAACCAACGTACTTACCGAGTAGTATGTTAGCTCTGGCTGCAAACCTCCTCGCTAAATAAGTTCAGGCTCGCCAAGTTACCTGCCAACAAGTTACTTTGCCTCCACCAAGAGACACCAACATCTCGTTCTTATTCATTACCCTGGACAACTGGACCTCTACCTCTTTGGCGGGTATGAGAGGCGGGCGGACTGATAAAGCGCAGCTTCGTATCTTCTCTCGTCCAACTATACCGCATTTACTACCTCAGTCATTTCTGTCCCGAGGTCCATGTACCTACCCTCTTTCCCTCTCCTCTTTCATCACCCGCCCTACTCACCTTTGACTCGACCCGTCTATAACTAGTCGAGGCTGCCTGTCAAATCGTGTGCGACAAAGTAAGCCCGAACCGATTACAGCCGACCTTCCCAGGTTCTTTTTATTTCCACTCCCCTTGTCGCTTTTTCTCACCTAAGAAGCGCACCAACGGGACAAGTTGACTCCGGTCGCATTTCTTGGGCTACTTGTCATCGCATCTTACTCCCCTCTCGTAGTCTTAGGCTTGTGCCACCCTCTTACCGCCTTGCATTCTTCTTAAGAACCGTAGCGGAATTATCGACCTGAAATAATCTCCTCTCTTTCCATACCTTTGTCACACTCCAAAGCCAACTCCCATAAACCACCCAGTGTCCAAGTACATATACAGTCAACCAAGCACTGGCCCTCCGATTCGGAGCCTTACGTCAATTGAGCAACACGAAAGACAAAAAGGTGTCTCAATTCGCACTCGGAGCTTTTTTACAGCACCCCTACCTAACAGACCGACAAATAATTGCTCGTCTCCCTCTACACCATCTGCGCCATCCGCACCATCCGCCAACGCATTTTTGCAACCAAATTTCCTGTCTTATATGGCATCGTAGCGTCACCGGCTTTCAATCTTAGCTTTTGAAACGTAATAGGTAGTGGTAAGTCCTTGGTGCCTGTTTATTTGGTGATCTTCTCAGCTGCAATATTCTGTTCCCTCCCTCCAGCCCTCGGAGATGTGGGGCTGACTCAGTTGGTTTTCTACAGTACCAGGCTCTTGGTGCGACTAGACACATAGGATCCTTCAGGTCGTCATTTGCGGTATGACATATCTTGCAACCAACTTCGGTCACACGCACGATACGATGGCACAACACGGCTTTAGCCACTTCGGTGGAGGCCAGAACAATGGAGGGAGCGTTGACCCCAGTGATCTGGCCACCGGGGCTTACGGGGCCTCATATTCGAACAACTTCAATGGCAACAACAGCACTTCCAATGGCTTCTTCAACGATGAAGAGCTCCTAGATACCCTCGGTAGCCCAGTCGATCGCATGCCTAACCAGTCAAATATGCACAACCAAGGCCAAGAGTTTGGAGGTGTGAATGAGATGAGCATGGGCTTCGGCATATACACACCGCAGCCTAATAATCCAGGTTTACAGATGGACCAGTCGCATATCAATGGATACTCCCATACTCCAGACGGTGACCCAATACAGAGCCCGTATGTCCACAGCTTCAACCAACAGTTCCGACAAATCCAACATCCCCAATCCTTTGGAAACTCGCTTCAGTCCCCCGTTTCATACTCCGGCTCGCCCCTGGCGAACTCTGACATGAATCACGATAGCGGCGACCCTAATTACTTGAACACCAAGTCCCATGCTCAGATGTCTCAGAGCATGCAGCGCAAGGCTTCAAGCACTAGGAGCCCGCTGACAAGTAAGACTGCTGCCGCTATGTCGGCGTTGTCAATGAATTCTCGTGAGCAGGGAGGCTTTGGTGCACAACCAATTCGGACGCCTGGGGGTCATCATGAGAAATCACCATCAGCACAATGGATCCACACTCCAAACAGCTTATCGTCTTTTCCTGGTTCTGGGTTCTCTTCCCCTTTACAACATGGTATGCAAAACACGCAGATTTCCGACGTTCTGTTGAAAGGAGGCACATCCATGCCCGCCAAACTCAATAATCCTAACGCTGTCTCATCTCAAGAGATGAAGAGAAAGAGACGTCGCGAATCACACAATCTGGTTGAACGTCGACGCCGGGACAACATCAACGAAAGGATACAAGATCTTAGCAAACTGGTTCCTACTCACAGACTGGACGACGAGAAAGTCCGCAAGATGATTCAAAATGGCACGCCAGTATCGCCAAGTCTTGCAGGAATCGCTAGCCCGGGACAGGCGACGTCGGGATTGGCGGGCCCTGGTGCTAAGCGAGCTACAGGCGTGGGCAACATAACAACAGGTCTACCGCTTGAAGACAAGGACAAGGGTCCTAACAAGGGCGATATTCTCAACGGTTCTGTAAGCTGGACAAGAGACCTGATGTGGATGCTGCATCTCAAGCTTCAACAGCAAGAGGAGCTTATCAACACTATCGTGGAATTAGGTGGTAGAGTCCCATTCTCAATCTCTGATGACGAGAAGCGGATGCAGACAGAGCTGAATGAGGCGTGGGACAAGAACGAGCCTCACACATTTTCCTATAGCCGATTTGCGGGATCCGGTCTCCGGGTACCTAACCATACCGACTACAAAGGAGATGCCGTTGATGGGACTGAGACCGCGGGGATCTCAGTGAGTCCTGAAGACTTGGGACATGATATCGACGATAATGGCGTTTTCTGGGAACAAGATGAAGATGGTAGTGGTCCTGTCACGTCAAACTTCAAAGAAGAAGACGAGTACATGGATTTTGAAACATGAGCGGCTTGTCTGATGTGCTGTCCTCCCTGGACAGCCATTTTCATTCGAATTTCCCTTCAGTGTTGCTGTCTTAAGATACAGCGGTTCCTGCATATATACGTTGGGACATGTTCCGGGCATTTTCATGGAGGCGAGGTATTTTTATTGCATTCGCAGGGTCGTTTCGGCGTGGGTCTGGGTCGGATCACCAGAATGTGAATTTAGTTTGCGGGAGGAAGGAGATCATGTTTCATCTTTTATCTGTCAAATTGGGCCTTGATAAGGCGTAAGGGATCTTCCTTGGTGCTCGTTCATTTCATTGTCATTTTCATCATTGCTGGGCATCTCTCTGTGATCGGGAAGGGCCTGATTTTTTCTATGATACCTGGAGAAACATGGAGTTTCAGGTCACATTTTTAGGAGGCACACGGGCGTTCGCTGCTTCTCCTTTTCTTACTTGATCTGCCATCTGTCTTTGTCCGTTCTTTTTCTTTTTCCTTCTTGGTCGGACTCCCCAGATTCCACATACATACGAGCCCATGTAGCGTGCCGTACTTAAAGCATATTTAGTTGGCATCTTAATCCTCATGTACCACGTCCCTTTGAAAGGGGCCGGCTCCTAGAACAGTTTATATACAACATCTAAACAATTTGAGAACCCGATTTATTAAACGATTCAGATTTGAATAAGTTCTACTCCTGCCGTGGACTTCAAGGCGTAAGCCAGTTGAAATAGTATCAAAGCAATGTGCACTTCAGATATCCTTCTTCTCCAGATTCATTCGTAGATGTGCTGTATAAAAGTAAGTGAATAATACGTAGACTCTGTTCCTTGCCTGTCCTCTCCAAAAAACCTACCAAACCATAATTTATGCTAATGGCCAAACAAAAAATCTACAAGAACCATGCTCCCATGAAGTATGGGGCATCCTCTCTCTTTCTCCATCCTTCAGAAATGTCGAATGCATATCAGATGTTCGCTCATGGAAGTCATGAGACCCCAGGCCTCCTTGCGCTTCTTGATCTTCATCTTGTCGGCACCTCCGCTTCCAGCACCGACGCCGCCACCGTCGCCGTTGAGCCCCAGGATGATGCGCTCGAGGGCGGCGTGGCCGTTGAAGTACTTCCAAAAGACAGGCCAGGCGGCGCGGACCTTGGGGTCGGAAAAGCGGCGGCCAATGGCGGATAAGTAGAGGCTATCCTTGCCGGTGGCGCGGCGGGCGTCGACGATGATGTAGGGCGACAAGTGAGCTAGGTGTGGTGACGTATTGAGGGAGGGATGCTCTGTGGCGACGGGCTGGGGCTTACGTGCGAAGGCGGCGCTGCGCTCGTACGCCGCTTGGGCTTCCTTGTCCGCAATGCGGCTTAGACGTGCGGCGAGGGCGAAGCGCTCTCCTTGCGTCTGCCCCGTCGTTGGTGGCGAGGCGGATGCAGACGGTGGCTCGGAATGCGAAGGGGTGTTTTGTTGGTAGGTATGGGAGTGGGAATGGGAGGGGGAGGCGTCTGTTGGGGAGGATGGGGAGGGCGTAAGGGGCTGGGGAAAAAGTACACTTGATGAAGGTGCTGGACCTAGGCTGTCGGCTGATAAGCTGGTATTTGAGGCAGAGAGGAGGTCGAGAGCCGTGGTAGAACCGGAAAGCGAGGAGTTGCCGACTCTTATTGTGGAAGAAGAACCCGCTGGTGACGATGGGCGGTGGTGGAAGAAGCGACGATCTCTATTGTCGGACTCATGCTCCCACACACCCCGCTGTGCATGCTCCTCTAGCTGTTGCTGCTGGTGTTTTTGAGGCTTCTCATCTTTATCCTGTTCTTTCCCCTTTTCGTTGTCTTGGTCTGTATTCGGCTGCTCTCTTTCTTTCTGCTTTTGTTTCTCCTTGTCCTTCTCCCTTTTGCTCGCCTCCTCTTGGAGCATCCTTAATTCCTCGGCCTCGAGTTCGTACTCGACCTCGTAGAGGATCTCAGGCCACACGACGACGTAAGCAAAGGTACAGAGTTGTGTCACCCACCCGCCGCGCATCAGCCATGCCAGCATCTGCAGGTACGTAGGACGGTGGTTCTTAGACGGGCAAAACCACTTGTAAGCGCGCGGGGCCGCCGACAGCTCCGCGAGAAAATCGGCGAGGTGTGGCGCGAGAGGGAACGCGCGCGCCCAGGCCGGACTGGCACGTGGGAGGCGGCTGAGATCTGCGTTGGGCGATAGGATATACACGTCCCGTGCATGTAGGGGCGGGATCGCGATCCCCCGCCGCCAGAAGATGAAGTGATGGGCATATTTGCGGACTTGGGCTAGCGAGAGCCCACTGCCTTGGCTTATTTGATGAAATCTGACGGGAGAAGTGAGCAGGAAACCAAGTGACTTTCGTGGACAGAGATGTATTTGTTGGCTGGGGGACCAGTGGAAGGAGACGGGATGAGTGACTGGAAGATAAAAGAATTATGATGACGTACGACATAGTCGGCTTCGAAAGCCGTACAAACTCGACCATAGCAGCCGTAGCCTCGTCGGCATCGGCTTGGAGCTCGGCGATGATCTTCTTCTCATCACTCATAAGCAGCAGGCCGAAATTCTTGTCGAGGAAGGACGGGTCGTGCAGGCTGTCCTCCTCTACGAAGTAGTTGGCTGTTGTGATCCACAGGCCGCGCGTGCCAGCAGCGTCTTCCTCGGGCGGTAGGTCAGTCAGGTAGAAGGGGACGGAGATCTGCACCGAGTGGGCGATGGTACCCTCGGGTGTCTCGAGCTGTAGAGCGGCGATTTTATTCTGCGATACAGCGTCGTAGATATCTTGTATGCAGGCCGCGAGAGACGAGACGTCCAGAATCTCCTTCCAGAGCACGCTCATCTTAGTTCCTGTGTGAAGTCAGCCATTAGATAGCCGTCGTCGTAGCTGCACCGCCGGTGTAAGAGCATTTACGTCGGAGGGGGGGGGATCGTGGACGAAACTCACTTGATTCGCGATTCTTGTCTTTGAGCGTCAGTATACGCTTCGACTCCTTCCAGACGAAGTCGGTCTTCTGCTGGCTGTACTTAAATAGCTTGTTGATCTTCCTGATGATGTGCACGTACAACGTCTCAGCCAGCTCCTTGGCCTCGTGTTGTTTCGGTTTTAGTATGAATACCAGGTTGAACATGGCCATGCCACTCTTCTTCTCCTCAGTCTCGTCGAGGCCGATCCCATTCCCGTTGTTGGGGGCAGTGGCATCGTCGGCAGTCGACAAGTTCCCGCTCTCGATCTGCAGCACGTCAGGGGCCAGCACCAGGGAGGACTCAGCGCCAGTCTCAGGCGACTTCGGAGGTCGGCTCTTGGGCTGACGCTTCTTCTTGCGCCAGACACCGCTCTCGTGGACGTAGACGGGCGAGGAGACAAAACATAGCTGGTCCAGCGAGACCTGGAAGAGACGTTTGTGAAAGGCGCGCGACGGGGTCAGCAGGCTCTCGAGGTCCCTGGTGGGATAGCCGGCGACGTGCTCCCAGGGCACAATGTGCGAACCACTCTCGGTCTCGAGGTGGTCGTCGTGGTTCCAGGACTGGAGGCCGGCGGTACTGGGCAGCGACCCAGATGTGCCCTCGAAGGGGGGAAGCTGGACGGGCTGGTTCAGCAGCACCTCGTCGTCGTCGTCCAGCTCGTCCTCGGCCGATCCCCGCGCGGGCGTGCCCCGCTGCTTCTTGCCATACTGGATGCGTGGCGGATAGTGGAACACAAAGCGCGGTCCATCGCGTGGGCGGTTGACGACTAGGGCGACGCCGAGCAAGCTCGAGGCGTTGGGGAGGACGGGCGGCGACGCCATCATCATGATGCTTCGGGTGTTGGCATCAGGTCAAGCTTGTCACGGCAGGTCACGGCGTCACAGCGGTGCGCCGCACTCTTCGCTCTCTTCTCGATAGATATGTCATATATGTACAGCCTCTAATGCCGTCATGCACGCAATGCCAATTGAATTCGTGTCGACTCCTCAACCAACCATAGAGCCAGCATCCTGGCGCCGGCGAAGGGTGGTTGGTGAAAGGAGCATTGGCCTACTAGAGAAGCATGTTGGAGTAGGTACCTAGGCGCTCTCTACAGGTAGGTACCTAAAGCTCTAGACACCTAGTCTACCGGTAGGACGGACATGTGGGTTGGTACGTACTCAATGTATAGCTCAAAATGCACACCTACATGGTCAGGCAAGCAGGCAAGTTAACTCTATGTGGTAATACCTATCACTAAGTTTACATATGAGTCCATATTCCAAGTCTTTCTGTCTTTCTTTCTTTTGTTATTGTTTTTATGTATTAGAATCGGTTATCCATCCCATCCCCGAGCGTCAACCCCCAGTGTTGTAAAGTGCAACGCGATGCTTCCACTCTCTATCGCATTTACCAATGTTCCATGCCAATCCCCCCTCCCCCAGATTGCGACCCATATATATGGAAACCCAGCATATACAGTTTAGAAAACCATTCATGATATTCGTAACGTCGTCCAGTTTCCTTCCCTAACCTTGCCTGGTACGCGAAGAGGCATCCACTTCCGCTCTGGTGTTATAATCGGCCGCCCATGATGCCGATTCCTACTCCTGCGATGACACCAGCCATACAAGCAGCCGTGGGCCGTGGTGCTCCATTCGCACTGCCGACAGTAAATCCTCCCTGCGTACCAGCGTGGCATAGTCCATTACTCAAACCATGGCAGGCCTGGAGCGAGAGAGTCGAGCAGACAGATGTTGCCGTCGCTGATGGGAGCGTCGTCTGTGCCTGCGCCACCGTGGTGCCTCCCGCTCCTGGGACCTGAATGGTCACGTCGTACCCAGCGTTGCCGCCTTCCAGGCCCAGCACGCACGCATTGTAGTTCTCGGAGCAGTCGCGCAGAGCCGTAGTGCATGCTGCTGCGTTGCTAAAGGAGGTCGGTATGATGGGGAATGCAAAGTATGCATTGCTCACGTAAGAAGCTGTTGCCGTAGGCCCGCTGCCCGGTGCCACTCCCGTGCACGTCGCTCTAGAAATCCGTCGTCGTCAGTCGTGCGCTCACCAGTCCCAAGCATACGACTTCGGGGAATAGGTATGGACTCACGTCGTAGGACAGCATGCAGCACTCTGATGGGCGTCTAAGGAACACGTTTGCCCATTTTCGCAACACGCACCCTCAAACTGCACTCCCTTGTCTTCGCAGCTGAAGTAGTTGGCCGGGCAGGTAACATCTCTCTGATGGATGGGGAAGAAATCAAGAGCATCGGAATACCCCAACGGATCAACGGGATTGGCCAGCGTCGTGTGCAGCGTCGAAATGATGGTAGTTATGAAGTAGATGGCCGTTACTCGCCGGCAACGCTGTGGTCGCATGATTGGGGGGCGAGGAGGATTGAGCGCTCGGGCATCAACAATTCATTCTTGTCAAATTTGCAGGATTGAAGGGGCTGTCTTCCATTCGGGAGCCAATTTAGCAGCGGCCTAGCAGATGGATGAGCTCTCTACGGATCGGAAAGTTGGTAATACCTAGGCAGCTGGACAGTAGAGGAAGAGTGAGTGGGATTGGTTGGCTCACATGTATCCTGTACTACATCCTTCATAATGGAGATCGATCATTCAGGTCGGTGGTGCTGGCACGGTAGTGTAGTGGGCCATCTGCAGGTTTGATGTGCTCAACATAGTGGATTGTTATACCGACCTACCTACATGACACTAGGTAAGTACCTATACTGGTCCTCCCTAGTTGGAAGTTCCCCTCCCCACAGGACATCCTGTTCGCCCGGCAACCACCAGCTAACCGCTGTGGGGGCACGGGGGAGTCACCTACATGTTCTCTTCTCCGATTGATTTTAACTGCACACTGTATTTTACTAGGAAAGCTACTGCCCCCTAATAACTAGGTACCTAGGTAGTAGCCGAGTAATCAGACAAACTGAGGGTAGCCCACCCCTGTTGACCTGAGGGTACCCGTGCTTTTTTTATGTACCAGAGTACTTTTCGCACAATCGATTAGAATAGGTATACCTTTAAATATATATTTATAATTTACATAATTTGTATAAAATTTTATACACAACCTTGGTTACTTAAGGTAATTATATATATTTACTCTTTTCCTTTTTTAAAAACAACAACTTACCTTAGAGTATTTTCTTTCACTTGTTGTATAAAATATGTTATATGTATTAACTTAGCTATAAATGTTCTATGTATTTAAACGTGCATTTTTAATCGATTATGCGAAAAGTATTCTGTGGAGCACTAGTACTTAAAAAAAGCACGGGTACCCTCAGGTCAACAGGGGTGGGCTACCCTCAGTTTATGTGTAGACTCCATACCAACGAGTCTCGTGACGTTGAAATGACGCCGACCAATCCTGTCTCATGATCTTTCAATGTAAAGGAACCTTGCATACCTAAGTGTGCAGACACTACGGCCAATTGATATATGAGAAACCATACCAACACTCATCCTCAGCGGCGAAGATCCGATGAGTTCATTTGGTAGCCCAGGTTCAGGTACCTACACAGGAAAGCCAGTTCCGTAAGCTGACCAAAGTTGAAATTGCCCCTTGTTACGCACGCACGCCCGTGGAAGAGCCCATGCTAATCACTCGTCATCTCACAGCCCGGAGCGCGGCAGCTTTCCTCTGGACCACGATGGTATGTGGTTGTTCTGCCATGTCTTACCTATCCATCACTGTCCAGTCCGACTAACGTTGTCAGGCGAGTGCAAGCACGTCATGACACGCTACCTGTCCTGTATCAAGAAGGTAAAGGGTGTCAACGATGAAGAGTGTCGCAACCTCGCCAAGTCATATCTGTCATGCCGAATGGACCGGTAGGGGCCTATATTTTCATTCTCCGTGACGCCAATTCTGATCTTGACCAATGGTAGGAATCTGATGGCCAAGGACGATTTCAAAAACTTGGGGTTCGCAGAAGAACCAAATGCACAGCCACTCACCTCAAGTTCCGAAGGTGGAAAATCGAGTTCGTGACGCTTTCTGAACCGAGGGATCAGGCGACTTAGTTAGAAGTCAGTCTTCCCCACAGGACGTGTATATTATTATTATTAGTACCTATTATCACATATTGTACATCTCCCTGGTGGTTGGGTGGTACCATATCTTGTCAATCGCGGTATGTCTTCTGGTTATCGTACGTAACACTGGGCTTTATGCGTGTATAATCAAATTAGTTGATCGATGAGCAGTTCTTTGAGTGTTGGGACGCGGAACGGACTACCGGATTAGGTGCTTGACTAAATACCTACCACACATCTCCAGAGTGGTAGATAGCTACAATGTACGGACCTTGGGACTTGATTATCCCATGATTTTGGCCTCACAAGCAAATAAAGAGATCATTTCTGCGATCTACATCAGCCTCTAATTTTGATTGCCATATCAAGGGCATGCGAAGTAAAAATATGTGCGTTTCGGACTGCGTTGCGTTTTACATAGTAACTCAAGCCGTTCGTTCCTGGGTTAGAGCCGGCTTATATCCTCCAAGCAGGGATAGTCCACATACATACGAACGCCCACCTTTGAGGTGGACCACCGGATCAATAGACACCAATCATTGCCTCTTTAACACCCTCTGAGTATATATTTAAGACCAGTTGCCGGATCCTGGTTGCCTTGAAATTTACTTCTTTTAGAATGATGAGTTGGCCATTACATAAATCTATGGTATTCCCATAAAATGATACGCAACCTGATACACCTCGGGGTCCGGGGCAAGTTACTGAGGCAAGCGGATCGAGCTGCTACTAGTCGGAGCTTTGGAAGCTCCCTAGTACGACACAATTACGACTTAACACTCAAAAATCTCAAGATCGGTAGTCATACGCGGGTAATATTTCAAGGATTTACGGGTTCGTTGACTCTCAAACGGCTTTATTCTCCAATGTCACCAAGCAGTTGAGCCTGATTTACGTTGGGACAGGAAAGCAAGCGACCGCCAATGCCAGGGAGTCTATAGAATGGGGAACCAACATTGTTGGGGGGGTTCGGCCGGGGTTCGAGGGAGAGCATCTTGGTTTGCCAGTTTTGTCCACGGTGAGAAAGGTGTGGGATACATGAAAACAACCTTCCCCGGCCCCGGCTTTTCTTACGGGAGAGGGAGCAGAGATATTGTGACAATGACTAAGTCAAGACCTGTTGATAGGCAATGGAAGTCCTCAAACCCGGCGCCACTGGCATTTACGTCGCAGCACACCAGGCGACGGTTGCCATTGAAGAGGCTATTGAGGCCGAAGTACCCTTGGTTGTCGCTGTTGCAGAGCACATCCCTCTGCATGATATGATACGGGTTAGGGTTTCCAAGTGCTTGATGAAAGGTGAACTAGAACATAAACTAATTACCACATATCTAGATACACTCTATGTTAAAAACGCAGACGAAGTCTAGGCTGGTTGGTGCCAATTCACCAGGCATCATATCTGCCGTGGGAAAATGTAGAATAGGCAGGTGTCGCCTTCTCAATGCACGGAAACAGTAGACCTGATTGTTGCGCTAGGTTTTCAACCGTTGCCGTGTTTCCAACCAGGGAAGGTCGGTATCGTGGCACGGTCGGGCACTTTAAGTTATGAAAGTACGACACATTGCTTCATCGTTCACGCGCCGTTGAAAGAAGTTAACCAAAGCGCATCCTGCTAGCTGCCGGCTCTACCCTCAGATCTGGTTTAGGTCAAAGTATGTGCATAGGGGTTGGGGGAGATATCCTTCCCGGAACCAGTATCAGAGATGGTCTTCAAATCCTGGCGGAAGACGAAAATACAGAGGCCATAGCACTTGTAGGCGAAATTGGAGGAGAGGCTGAGATCGATGCTGCGGACTGGATCATGGATTACCGCGCAAGAACAGAGAAGCCCAAGTTAGTCGAGTCCTTCACCAACCAAAACATCCCATCCTACATATCCGAAGCTAACATTTAACCTCCAAACAGGCCCATTGCTGCCCTGATCGGAGGCATCGAGGCTGTCCCAGGTCGGATAATGGGTCACGCTGGTGCCCTTGCGTTTCCCGGCGAGCCATCCGCTCAAGACAAAATTAAAGCCCTCCAGGCGGCCGGCTGCGCCATCGTGAACCATCCCTCCCGGTTTGGGCCAGTTTTGAAATCCATTTTAGATGGGTCGACACCCTCACCAAGGACTGGTATTCAACGCCGAGGAATGCACACTGCCATCAGGAGACCTAGTCCGCACACACCGAGTGGTCATACGCAGCAGACAAGATCCATCTATCTAACGCAGGCTGCCGCATTCAACCTGTTACGGCAACGCGGAGTGCCAGTCGTCGATAGTATCTCTGTGCCAGACGAGGGTCGCCTACTCGCCGTAACCCTGAACCGCTCGACTAGAAGTCCTTGCATCATTGTCTCTCCGCCCGCTGAAGATGGCACTATGAAGTTCAAGAGATTCGACTACGACTATTGGGTCGGGGCCGAAGCCACAGATATTAGTGACATCGCATCACAACTTGGTCTTGACAGCAATAACAACGACATCGTTTCATCGCTTCGCACCATAATCACAGGACTTGTTACCCTTTTTGCAGAGAAGGAGGCGTATCTCCTAGAGACACAACTCGTTGCTTCCAAAAACTCAACTTCCGAGATCGCCATCGTGTCCGCGCGCTTCGGCTTCGACGATGCGGCCTATCGCAGCGGCAAGCGACAGGCCGACATCCAGGCGCTACGAGACACGAGCGTCGAGGACGCCACAGAAGTTGAGGTGGAGAAAGATGGTATCGTGTACGTCAAGCTGCCGAATGGCAAGGGAGAAGGAGAAATCGCGAACATTGGGACTCTCGTCAATGGGGCCGGGCTAGCGATGAACACGGTCGACGCCCTTGCACAAGTGGGAGGCCGCGCTGCGAATTTCTTGGACACCGGAGGAAAAGCCACGAGCGAGACGGTCAAGAAGAGTTTCGAGGTCATTTTGAAGGACCCGCGAGTCAAGGTGAGCGAGCACTCTGCCCTCGCCAACTCACATTTCCCATTGTTCTTTTCTTCTGTTCTGTGTCGTTTCAACTCATTTCCCTATCGCCCGCTCACAACTCGGAACAAATAGTGCATCCTTGTTAACATCTTCGGCGGTCTGACGCTTGGAGATATGATTGCGCGAGGCGTCATCAAGGCCTTCGGCGACTTAGATATACGTGTGCCCGTTGTCGTTCGCATCCGCGGCTCCAACGAGAAGGAAGGCCAGCAGTTGATCACTGAGAGTGGCCTAACTCTCTTTGCTTTCGATGACTTTGACGAGGCCGCGAAGAAGGCTATAGAGCTTGCGAATGCTACGAACTGACCGCCTGTAGCGTAGTCACATTAGTCGCGTGCTATGGTTATGCCCCCTTGTAAAGTCTCTTGCCCTTGTCAATGTTGTCGACGGGCAAGAAATGGAATTGTATGCAAGAATGGGCAGCGATGACGGTCGTTCAGGTTAGGCCGACCCTTCTGCAACAACTACGCAAAACCAGCGTCCTACAGTGTCGCGAGCGCGGACAAACGAATTAAATATGAAATAAGAAAAGATATAGAGCCCCCGTTATACACGCTGTACCGCCCAGAGCCCCCTTAAGTGCAACACCTTTTCGCTCACTGTTGACACGCGGCTAGCATGGCGCCTGAGTTCGGTGGAGGGCACAACACTATTGTCGTGGATAGCAAGTTCACGTTGCTCTTTATCCAGCCGTACCCGTTCGAGGTCCCATACCTTCCAGGTCCGCAGGATCCAGCCGAAAATGAAGGCACCGATATACATAAACGCCGTGAAGAGCTGTACGTTGCGATAACCCCAAGTCCCTGGAGAACGTAGACTCAAACCGATGACCTCGGCAAAAGTGGCCGGAAGGACGAGGACAAGCCAGGTGACCGACAGCGCTATTTCACAAGTCAGCGACGCCGTCGTGGCTGTCGAATGTCAATTCCAGCAAGTGGACGAAGTAGGCTTACCAGAGGGAATCATTGCAAGCCCAACAACTTCGGCACAGATCGGTGAGACGGTCGCCCAGATCACGCCGGCCACGCTCCCGCCTGCTTACATGCTGCAGTTAGCAATTACCGCAAGGTGTCAGAATTCAAGCAATGTCTGGGGAGTATGCAGGAGAAATGGGGCCTGAAACGTTGCTCAGGGGGGAATAAATGACACCAGGGGACGAACTGAGCAGCGCGAAGACGATGCAACCGGCAAGCGTCCTAGCTCCGAACATCCACACGAACAAGCATACGAGGCCACACCATAGCGTGCTCAAGTGGGCGATATTAAAACGGCCGATCCTATCGCTCGAGAGACCGATAGCAGGCCGTCCGAGCCCCTGCGCCACTATTTCTCACACTTCAGCGAACCTTTCTCTCCTTCCTGAAGGGGCGCGAAACTCACGATTGAATAGCGCGCCGACGAGCGAGGCTTGCGAAGCCGACAGGCCCACAGTCTGGCAGTATGCGACGATGCTGAAGACGAGGATGATGTACCCGATGAGCGAGAATGTCATCCAGAGCTGAAACATGATGAAGCTGGGGCGTTTGAAGAGCTTCCAGTTGAAGGCGACATGAACGGAGCCGACAGCGTGGTTGCGGTCGCGGATGAAGCAGCTCGCGATGCCGTTCACGACGAAGCAAATAATAGCGAGCGTCCGAAAAGTCCAGGCCAGGCCAAACCTCTCAATCACTTCAACAACATCCGAGAGTTAGTGACCGTTATCTTGAGCAGGCGTTTTTGCGCTCTCAGGAATGACCAGAATCTGGGGAGGGTAACGACTCCGAGGATCACATACTAGCGTTGGAAGCGAGCGAGTAGACGAGCCCGCCGAAGCCCGAGCCCGCCGCCGTCCAGCCGTTTGCGAGCGATCGTTTCTTGTGAAACCACTGCGCGGGCACGGGCGCCGATGACACGAACATCAGGCCCAGGCCGATACCAAACGACACACCTTGCGTAAGGATGATGTGGCGAAGGAAGAGCCGATGAAGGCGATACTTCTCTCTCTCTCGTCAGTTGGTGTTTTTTATTTGAAGAAATAGGATCAGGGATGTGCCGCGCAGGTGGGGGAACGGGTGTCGGCGTTGCGGCGAAGTACTTACGTCTCAAATATGACGCCAGTGAAGATGGTTAATCGCGTCCCGTATTTATCCCATCCCGCCAGAAATGTCGCCAGCGGCGAGACTGCGAGGGCTGATGTTTGTGGTCAGCACTAGGTCAAGACGGGGTGGGAGGAAGGGGGGGACCAGCGGGTCGGTTATTCAGAGACGAAGAATTGATATCGGGAGACGAACCTAAACCCAACACGGCAACCCCCCCACATATGCTGCATGTTGCTCCACACCCATACAAACTAGACCTATTTTAACGAGCTGTAGAGCAGGTAGGAACACCAACCGGGGATTAGCCGTAAATTGACCAAAAATAACAGGTGCGCCAAAGACTAATACCGCTATAATTATAGGGCACCACCCACTATCACTGCTATAATTATAGCGCACTTTACCTACTATAAATACTTCTATTTTGGTAGAGTTCTAGGCTAATTTGTTGTATTAATAGATAGTTGCTAAGAGCCTGACTGTTATTTTTGTTGGTGTCCACATACTGTCCAAGACTAATCCATTTTGTATGGGAAATATGGGGGGTATAGGGACATATGTGGACAATGACCAAAACAGGTTTAGGTTCGTCTCCCGATATCAATTCTTCGTCTCTGAATAACCGACCCGGGGGACCAGTCTATACCCAGGGACAGAGAGAGTCCTCCTATGAAGGCGTAACCTAAAGCTGTGGACTAGAAGGTATTGGTCTCTATATAATAAGCTAGGAAGACAGCAAAAGACTATCTCGCAGGTTTCTGGTTAGCAAATCTCCCAGGCCTATAATGGGCTACAATCAGTGTATTATATTATATAATATATGTTACCTAGGTAGTTATATATTATACAAAAAAAATAATCTAAATAAAACCTAGATATAATTTATTAAAAAAATTTTTTTTTGTTATAATTTTTATAGGTAAAAGTCAAGCTATAGTATAGAATAAATAGGGCTAAGTTATATAATAAAAACCTAGTTATATAATATAATAAAAAATTTTTTAAATTAAGATTATATTTTTATAATATATAATTATTTTTTATTTTATTTATTAAATCTATTTATATTATAGCTAATAATATTATTTATTATATTAAAGTAGCTATTAATTATAATTGCAGTTACGGTATGGTGGCTGGTGGCCGGCAGCGTGGCTGCAACCCATAAGCCACACAAACCGCAATCTTTAATTCCTAGGTCACATGACTTACACCTGGCCGGCACCTGGCAATTACCTGACAGCTGCCCACACCTCCCACCAATCCACCCATAAAGAACCTGCAACGCACCCTTGTAAAATTAGCCTTTCTTTTTCTTCATACTTAGATTCTAATGCAAAGTTCGCTTTCGGAATGAAGCCTCGCTTTCTATAATTGCCCAACGCGTAATAATTGCTATATTTTTATTAATAGTTATAAATTTAAGTTAAGTAATAAAAGTTTAAATATTAAATATTAAAACTTTGTTTTATATTATATAGGTTATTTTATAATATATTATATAAAAAATAAAATTAATAAAAATAATATATTATTGTCACGATTAGTTAAGTAAAGCTTTTATAGCTAGTTTATTTATATTATAAATAAAAACTCTAAGCTAAAAAAAAAAAAAGAAAAGAAAAAAAAGAAATTAAAGTTTATAAAATAAATAGATATAGACTTTATATATATAGCTATAGAATTATAGGTTAGTTTATATATAAGCTTTTTATTTTATTGTTATATAGGTCTAAATTTTTTATAAGTTTTGCTAAAACTATATTAATTATTATACTACTTCTTTTTAAAACTAAAAGTTATTAATAATATTAGATTTATATAGCTTTTTTATAATATACTACTTTATTATTATTTTTAGAATTATTTGTAAATTTATTAGTTATTACTATATATATTTATTTTTATAGTTTTATAAAAAGTCTAAAAGCTTTTTTATAAGTTTTATAAAATTAGTTAAACTTAATTAATATATTTTTAAATTTTTAAGCTATATATTAAATATTATTAAGATTATAGTTTTTTTAAATAATTTAGTACTAAAGTTTTTTATTTTTTATATATATTTTTAATTGTTTAATTTACTTAATTTTAAATTCTGTTTTATTATTAATATTTTTAGCTAGAAATAATAACTAGATTTATTAAAATAAAAAATTATTGTTTATTTTATAAAAGTTAAACAAATTAAAAATATAGCTAAACTTTTATTTCTTTAAGACTTTAAAAAATCTAACTAATTAGAAGTTTAATTTAATAATTAATATTTATATTATAAAACTTTTTTTTTTAAAACCTTATTTTTTATTTTAAAGTTTATTAAGCAATTTCTTTTAGTAGTTTAAAATTTATATTATTTTTATACAAAGGTTACTATATTATATATTATTTTTTTCAAAGTTTTAAGTTTAATAAATTAATTTAAATATTTATTATTTAATATTAAAATTTATAATAATTTTATTAATATTTATTATTAAAAAGTTTTATATATTAATTTTTATTGTTATTTTTAATAGTAATATATTAATTAATAAATATTATAATAAATTATATATAAAACTTAAAATAAAAAAATAAATACTTTAGTTATTTTAGTATTTATTAACATAAAAACAAAGTTATTAATCTAATTCTTAATTAATTAATTCTATTATTTTTTAGGTTTAAAAGTAGTAAATGCTACTAAAATAGTACTTAATACTTATAAAACTATTAATTATTATTATAAATTTGAAAATAAATAATCTTATATTATATAATATTTATATATTTAATATACTAAAAAATCTATATAAATTCTACTAGTATTATATAACTAATAATTATATAATATTTGTTTTTTTGCTAAGTAAAGTTATAATTAATTAATTAAACTTGTTTATAAATATTTATATATAGTTATAGCCCTATTAGTTAAATAATATATTTTTACTATTTATTACTATATATTTGTCACAATTAGTCGTGTAAAGATTCTATAGCTAGTTTATTAATACTATAAATAAAAACTCTAAGCCAAAAAAAAAAAAAGTTTATAGAGTAAATAAATATAAACTCTATATATATAGCTATAAAGTTATAAATTAATCCGTACGTAAATCTCTTATTTTATTACTATATGAGTCTAAAGTTTTTATAAGTTTTACAAAAACTATACTAACTATTATACTATTTTTTTTAAAACTAAAAGTTTAAACATAGTTTTAACTTAAAATTATTAATAATATTAAGTTTATATAGCTTTTTTATAATATATTGCCTTATTATTATTTTTATAATTATTTATAAATTTATTAGCTATTATTTGTTATAATCAGTTAAGTAAAGCTTCTATAGCTAGTTTATTAATATTATAAACAAAGACTTTAAGCTAAAAAATAAAAATAAAAAAAAGTCAAAGTTTACAAAATAGGTAGATATAAACTTTATATATATAGCTGCAAAGTTATAAGTTAGTCCGTACGTAAACTTTCTATTTTATTGCTATGTAAGTCTAAAGTTTTTGCAAGTTTTGCTAAAACTGTACTAACTGTTATACTACTTTTTTTTAAAACTAAAAATTTAGATATAGTTTTAATTTAAGGTTACTAATAATGTTAAGTTTATATAATTTCTTTATATTATATTGTTTTATTATTATTTTTATAATTGTTTGTAAATTTGTTAGCTGCTACTATGTGTATTTATTTTTATAATTTTATAAGAGGTCCAGAAGCTTTTTTATAAGTTTTATAGAATTAGTTAAGCTTAATTAGTATATTTTTAAAATTTTAAGCTATATATTAAATATTATTAGAATTATAGCTTTTTTAAGCAATTTAATATTATAGTTTTTTGTTTTTTTTATATATTTTTAATTGTTTGATTTGTTTAATTTTAAATTTTGTTTTGCTATTAATATTTTTAATTAAAAGTAGTAATTAGATTTATTAAAATAAAGGGTTATTGTTTATTTTTTATAATTAGTTAATATAAAACAAGTTTTTTATTTTGTAAAAGTTAGGCAAATTAAAAATATAGCTAAATCTTTATTTTTTTAAGATTTTGAAAGGTCTAACTAACTAAAAATCTAATCTAATAGTTAGTATTTGTGTTATAAAGCTTTTTTTTTTTTAAATTTTTTTTTTTTTAAATTTATTAGGTATTTCTTTTTGTTAGTTTATAGCTTATATTGTTTTTATGTAAGGGTTGTTATATTATATGTTATTTTTTAAATGTTTTAGGTTTAGTAAACTAGTTTGAACGTTTATTGCTTAATATTAGAATTTATAACAGTTTTGCTAATATTTATTATTAAAAAGTTTTGTATTTTAATTCCTATTGTTATTTTTAGTAATAATATATCAATTAATAAATGTTACAAAAAATTATATATAAAATCTAAAACAAAAAAATAAATATTTTAATTATTTTAGTATTTGTTAATATAAAAACAGAGTTATTAGTCTAGTTTTTAATTAGTTAATTCTATTACTTTTTAAGTTTAAAAGTAATAAGTATTATTAAAGCAGTGCTTAGTACTTGTAAGACTATTAATTATTGCTATAAATTTAAAAATAAATAATTTTATATTATTTAATATTTATATATCTAGTATGCTAAAAAATCTATATAAATTTTTATAGTATTATATAACTAGTAACTTTGTAATATTTTTTTTTTTGCTAGGTAAAGTTGTAATTAAATAGCTAAACTTATTTATAAATACTTATATATAATTATAACCCTATTAGTCAAGTAATATATTTTTACTATTTATTACTATATATTGCTATACTATAGCTAATATAAATAATAAGTAAAAAAAGCTAAAAGTTTTATCTTATAGTATTTTGTTTTTTTTTATAATTATAATAATTATATATATATTATTTATAATTATATCTTAAGTAAAGCTAGTAATATTTTTGTTCTAATATTTTAATTATTTTATGCTAATTTTAATATATAATAATTAAAAATATATAAGCTTTTTAAATTAAAGCTATATAAAAAAAATAATCTTATTTAAAGTAACCTTAAATATATATAGCTTTTTATTTTCATTTTTTAGATCTTATAGCTAGTTTTTTTGTTTAATTAAGTTTATTAGGTTAGCTTTTTAAAAAAATATTAAATAAAAGGTCTATAGTTAATATAGGACTTAGTATTTTATTAGGCAAAACTAATATTATTATTTTTTTTTTAGTTTTTTTAGCTTTAATTATAGAAAGCTTAGCTATTTTTTTT
Source organism: Ustulina deusta (assembly GCA_023159155.1). Taxonomy (NCBI): domain Eukaryota; kingdom Fungi; phylum Ascomycota; class Sordariomycetes; order Xylariales; family Xylariaceae; genus Ustulina; species Ustulina deusta. Next base: position 109,729 of record JAJNNX010000071.1, on the reverse strand, counting down.
AATAAAATATTAGTTACTATGTTTTTTTATTTTAGTTAGTATTAAAAAATAATATTAAAATTTAATAAAAAGTTAGCTTAATATACTTATTATATTAATAAAATCTATTTATTTAAAAAATATAATAAAGCTTAATAATTAGTTACTATAAAAAACTTAATTTTAAAGAACTTTAGGCAGTAATATTCTAAAGTTTGTACTACTACTAAGAATTTATAGTTTTAAATCGGGTAAGCTTGCTTAGTTAGCGTTATTGTTTTAAAAAAATACTTTATAAGTTTCTAGGTTATATCTTTTTATTACTACTAGATAATTTTTTTTATTACGTTATGTAAAGCATTTATTTATATTTATATTAGTTAGCCGGGCCTAAAAAAAGCTAAAATAAATATCTTATATACTAGCAGTTTTATATATTTAAAAGCTTGTTTTTGTTTTAGTCCTATTACAAATAGCTTATTTTTTTTAGTAGTTAATTTAAAAAAGCAACAATTTTATTAGTATAATAAATGTGACGGTCAGTACAGTCTTAGCGAGACCCGCAAGGACTCCAGACCCATATGGCAATAAGATAGGAAGTCTACGCACAGACCAACCTGTCACAATCAGTCAAATAAAGCTTCCATAGCTAGTTTATTGATATTATAGACAAAGACTCTAAGCTAAAAAAGAAAAAAAAGAAAAAAAGAAGTTAGAGTTTATAGGGTGGGTAAATATAGACTCTATATATATAGCTGCAGAGTTAGGTTGGTCCATGCGCAGACTTCCTATTTTATTGCTATATAGGTCTAAAGTTCTTGCAAGTCTTGCTAAAACTATACCCTAAACTATACTAACTGTTATACTATTTTTTTTTAAAACTAAAAGTTTAAATATAGTTTTAACTTAAAGTTATTAATAATATTAAGTTTATATAGTTTTTTTATGTTATACTGCTTTATTATTGTTTTTGTGATTGCTTGCAAATTTGTTAGCTATTACTACATATATTTATTTTTATAATTTTACGGGGAGTCCAGGGGCTTTTTTATAAGTTTTATAAAATTAGTTAAGTTTAATTAGTATATTTTTAAAATTTTAAACTATATACTAGATATTATTAAAATTATAGCTTTTTTAAACAACTTAGTATTATAACTTTTTGTTTTTTTATATATTTTTAATTGTTTAATTTATTTAATTTTAAATTTTGTTTTGCTATTAATATTTTTAGCTAAAAACAATAATTAGATTTATTAAAATAAAAAGTTATTGCTTGTTTTTTATAATCGGTTAGTATAAAATAGGTTTTTTATTTTATAAAAATTAGGCAAGTTAAAAATATAGCTAAATTTTTATTTTTTTAAGATTTCGAAAAATCTAACTAATTAAAAGTTTAATCTAATAGTTAGTGCTTATATTATAAAACTTTTTTTTTTTAAAAAAACCTTATTTTTTATTTTAAAATTTACTAAACATTTTTTCTTATTGGTTTATAGCTTATATTATTTTTGTACAAAAGTTGCTATATTATATATTATTTTTTAAACATTTTAGGTTTAGCGGACTAGTTCGAACACTTGCTACTTAGTATTAAAATTTATAATAGTTTTACTAATATTTACTATTAAAAGGTTTTGTGCTTTAATTTTTATTGCTATTTTTAGTAGTAATATATTAATTAATAAATATTATAAAAAATTATATATAAAATTTAAAATAAAAAAATAAATATTTTAATTGTTCTAGTATTTATTAATATAAAAACAGAATTATTAGTCTAGTTTTTAATTAGTTAATTTTATTACTTTTTAGGTCTAAAGGTAGTAAGTACTACTAAAGCAGTGCTTAATACTTATAAAACTATTAATTATTACTATAAACTTAAAAATAAATAGTTTTGTATTATTTAATATTTATATATTTAGTATACTAAAAAATTTGTATAAATTTCTATAGTATTGTATAGCTAGTAATTCTGCAATGTCTATTTTTTTGCTAGGTAAAGTTACGATCAAACAGCTAAACTTATTTATAAACATCTATATATAGTTATAACCCTATTAGTTAGGTAATATATTTTTGCTATTTATTACTATATATAACTATATTATAGCTAATATAAACAATAAGTAAAAAAAGCCAGAAGTTTTGTTTTATAGTATTTTATTTCTTTTATAGTTATAATAATTATATATATATTATTTATAATTATATTTTAAATAAAACTAATAGTATTTTTGTTTTAATATTTCGATTATTTTATACTAATTTTAATATATAATAATTAAAAACATATAAACTTTTTAAATTAAAACTATATAAAAAAAAATAGTTCTATTTAAAATAACTTTAAATATATATAACTTTTTGTTTTTATTTTTTAGATCTTACAACTAGTTTTTTTGTTTAATTAGGTTTACTAGGTTGGCTTTTTGGGAAGTATTAGGTAAAAAGTCCATAATTAATATAGGACTTAATATTTTGTTAGGCAGAACTAATATTATTGTTTGTTTTTTAGTTTTTTTAGCTTTAATTATAAAAAACTTAGCTATTTTTTTTAATAAAGCATTAGCTACTATATTTTTTTGTTTTAATTAGTATTAAAAAATAATATTAAAGTTTAATAAAAAGTTAGCTTAGCATATTTATTATATTAATAAAATCTATTTATTTAAAAAATATAATAAAACTTAATAATTAGTTATTATAAAAAACTTAGTTCTAAGGAGCTTTAAGTAATAATATTTTAAAGTTTATATTACTACTAGAAATTTATAGTTTTAAATTAGGTAAGCTTGCTTAGTTAGTATTATTATTTTAAAAAAATATTTTATAGGTTTTTAGGTTATATTTTTTTATTGCTACTAAATAATTTTTTTTATTATATTGCATAAAATATTTGTTTTTATTTATATTAGTTAGCCGGGCCTAAAAAAAGCTAAAATAAATGCTTTATAAATTAATAGTTTTATATATTTAAAAGCTTATTTTTGTTCTAGTTCTATTACAAATAGCTTATTTTTTTTTAATAGTTAATTTAAAAAAGCAGCAATTTTACTAGTGTAGTAAATAAACATACAAACATAATTATAAAACTTAAAAAACAACTGGATTAATTTAGTACTTTTAAAATTATTAAAATCTTAATCTAGAATTACTTAGATTTTTGCAAAGTTAATTTTAATCTTTACTTTAGCTTTTATAACTATTTTTAAATAATTAATAATAAATATATTAAAACAAAACTTTTTAATATTTTTTTAATATTTGGCTTAATATAAATAATAGATTATTTTTTTATAATAGGTCTAATACTATTTTTTAGTTTTAAAATAGATTAAAACATTATTTGCATAAATACTTACAAACTTATTTAAAAGTTTTTAAATTTGCGTGTTAATAAAAGCTTGCTATTAAGCAGGTTTTATTTTTAAACTAAATAGTAAAACTTTTTATTAAAATACTTTTTTATAGGTTTAAAAAAAATAATAATAATATAATTCTATAGTTAATAATAATTAGTAAAAAGCTTTAATAATATCTAGTTTTGCAAATCGGATAGTATTGCAATAATTAAATATAGTACTACTAATATTTAAAGCTAGCATAATTTAATTTTTTAAATATATATTTTTTTATTAATAATTAATTATAAATTTATATTTAATTAATTTAAGTTTAAATATAAATAAAATAAAAATAACGTTTAAATTTATATTTTATTTAATAAAATCTATAGCTAGCAGTTTATTTATAAACCTTTTTTTAAATAAAATCAACTATATAAGTATATAATATTAATAAGGGCTAAAAGTATATTTTTTGCTATTAAGTTCTAGTACTATATTAAATCTTAGTTATAATAGTAGTAAAGTTTTAGATTTTTTTTTAAAAAAAAACTTTTTTAGATATAATAACTAAAAAAGCAAAAAGCTTCGTACTAACTTTACGTACCGGAAGTTTTTTTTTTTCGGGAATAAGATTAGTTTATTATTAAAAGTCTTTTATAGTACTACTTAGTTAATTTAAGTCTATTTTTTTTGTAAAATATTAATTATTTTTAAGTTTTTTTTAAGTAGTTCGGTATAGTTATTTTTAGTTATTATAAACTTGATTGCAATAGGTTTCTTTGGAGTTTTTTTGGCTAGTTATTTCTACTTATTCTAATAGGGGTAATTTTAGAAGTTTTGTATAATTTTTTTAATAGTAGCTTGGTTTTTTTTTTTTTTAAGAATTATTATATAAACTTTTTTTGTCTTAAGTTTAAAGGTCCTAGGTCTTTTTTTTATTTTTTTAATCTTAGTTATCTCTAAAATAATTGTTTTATTTTTAAAAAATTGTTTTAATATTTAATAATATTTTTTTAACGCTCGATTATATTAATTTATATTTTTTTATATTTCTAGGTCTATATTTTATTATTTATCACTAAAAAATTTAACTATAATTATGAGCAAAAATTAAATTAATAAAAATAGATTATTTAGCTAAATTAACTATTATTTTTAAGTTTTTATTAGAACATTTTGTTTTATTAACTATTTAATACTAATAATAATATTATAACTAAAGTTAGTAATTTAAAATATTTAATTTTTAAATTATTAATTATTAATTTTTATAATATATATTAAATGTTTGCAAACTTTGCTAACTACTTTACTTTAGTAGTTATAAAACTTTTAAAGTTTGGCTAACCGAACTATTTTTATTTTTAATTATTGCTTAACTTATTATATAAACTTATAGCTAATTATTAAAAAAATATAAGTTTTAATATTATATAAAGCTAAAGTTTTTATTTTAATACTATTAACTTATAATTAAATAAATATTTTAAAAATAATTAATTTATTTTAGCTATATATTTTAACTAAAATAAATAAAAAAACTAACAAAAAAACTTTTATTAGTTCTACTTATTTTTTAAATTAAATAAACTACTAGAGCTATTTTTGTTATAGTTTTTTTTTGCTAGTTAAATGCCTAAGATTTTAGGCTTTCGGTCGGGGCAGTTAACTAATATATGCTTTTTTTTACTATAAATAAAACAAATCTTATTATTTTAATAAAGTTTTTTTTTTTAATAATTAACGCTTGTTTTAACTATTTTAAAATAAATATTTTAGAACTTTTAGGGTTAGCTAAAAATTAGTAAGCCGGTTTGCTAAAAGTTTAGTTACTTAAGTTAGATTTTTGCTTAGTTAAGCTAGCAGGTTTAGTTTATTAATAGTTTTTATAAGCTTATTTAATATTATATATTAATTTAATAACTTTATTAGTAAATAATTTATAAAAAATATCTAAATCTATAAAAACTTTATATAAGTTTTTTTTAAATTTATATAAAAATAATCTTATAATTTATATTTTTATTATAATTTAGCAAATTAATATTTTTAAGCTAAACTATTAAATATAAAAATAAATTTATTAATATTTTTATTAGCTTTATATATATAAGCTTAAAATATTTTATAAATAATAGCTATTTAATTAAAATTATAATAAATTATTAATAAAGCTTAGATTATTTTAGTAATATTATTAAATAGTTTTTTAGTTAAATAAAAGTATATTTTTACTAATTTTTTAATACATCTTTTTAATTAGTTTATAATATATTAAAATTAGCTATTTTTAGTTCAAAACATAGTAATATTTTTATTTAGTTTTTTTGCTAGTTTATAGACCTAGTTATTAAATAAAGCTTTATTTTTTATAAACTTGCTAAAATTAGTTTTTTATATTTTAGTTTTTTTAGCATAAGTAAAATTTAAAGCGCTAAAAAATAAACTAATAAAACAAAAAATAAATAAAATAACAAAACTAAAAAGTTTAAAGTTAGTGCTTTTAAATATGCTTTTTAGTATTAAATTATAGTTGTTCCTTAAAAGTGCTAAAATAAACGTATTAAAAAATTAGCGCTTTATTTTATTTATTTATTAAAAAAGTTTTATTAGAATTAACGCAAAATTATAAGTTTGTATAGCTATAATATTTAGTGCTATATTTTTAAGTATATTATTTATTTTAAATTGTTCTAGTTCTAGTTTAGATTTTTCTTTTTTAAGTTTTAATTTTTTGTTTTTTTTAGATTTTTTTTTTAAGTATTGGTTCGCCTAAAGCGTTTATAAAAAAGTCTAGTGCTTAAATTTTTTTTTTTTATAAAAAAAAAGATTTTAAAATTATCTAATAATAAAAAGCTAGCTATATTTAAGAGTTAGAATTATTCTAATTGTTTAAAAACCAAAAATAAAATAAAAATATTTAAAGTTAGGTTTTTTACAGGTTATTAACTTTTAAGTAGCATAAAAGTTAAAAGTTTTATTAAAGTTATATTAAAGTTAGATTTATATTATAAAATATATAATTTTTTATATTAAGCATATAATTAAAAAAAAAAGTTTATTTATGTTTTGCTAACTATAGCAAAATAAAAAATATATATTTATTAAATACTTATTAATAAATAATTAGTAAACTTAAAATAATATTATAATTAATTAAATATAGCTTTTATAGCTAGTTTATTAATACTATAAACAAAGATTTTAAGCTAAAAAAAAAAAAAAAAATTAAAGTTTATAAAGTAAGTAGATATAGACTCTATATATATAGCTGTAGAGTTAGGTTGGTCCATACGTAAATTTCCTATTTTATTGCTATATGGGTCTGGAGTTCTTGTGGGTCTTGCCAAGACTGTACGCCAGACTGTACTGACTGTCACACTGTTACAATCAGTCAAGTAAAGCTTTTACAGCTAGTTTATTAATACTATAAACAAAGACTCTAAGCTAAAAAAGAAAGAAAGAAAAAAAAAAAGTTAGAGTTTATAGGGTAAGTAGATATGAACTCTATATATATAGCTGCAAAGTTAGGTTAGTCCGTGCATAAACTTCCTATTTTATTGCTATATAGGTCTAAAATTTTTATAGGTCTTGCCAAAACTATACTAACTATTACACTACCCCTTTTTAAAACCAAAAGTTCAGACATAGTTTTAACTCAAAGTTATTAATAACGTTAAGTTTATATAATCTTTTTATATTATATTGCTTTATTATTATTTTTATAATTGCTTGCAAATTTGTTAGCTATTGCTATGTATATTTATTTTTGTAATTTTATAAGAGGTCTAAAGGTTTTTTTATAAGTTTTATAGAATTAGTTAAGTTTAATTAGCGTATTTTTAAAATTCTAAGCTACGTATTAAATATTATTAAAATTATAGCTCTTTTAAGCAACCTAATATTATAACTTTTTGTTTTTTTTTTATATTTTTAATTGTTTAATTTGTTTAATTTTAAATTTTGTTTTATTATTAATATTTTTAGCTAAAAGCAATAATTAGATTTGTTAAAATAAAAAGTTATTACTTGCTTTTTATAATCGGTTAGCATAAAATAAGTTTTTTATTTTATAAAAGTTAAGCAAGTTAAAAATATAGCTAAATTTTTGTTTTTTTTAAGATTTTAAAAAGTCTAACTAACTAAAAATCCAATCTAGTAGTTAGTACTTATATTATAAAACCTTTTTTTTTTTTAAAAACTTTATTTTTTATTTTAAAATCTACTAAACGTTTTTTTTTATTAGTTTATAGCTTATATTATTTTTACGTAAAAGTTGCTATATTATATATTATTTTTTAAACATCCTAGGTTTAATAGACCAGCTCAAGCACTTATTGTTTAGTATTAGAATTTATAATAGTTTTGCTAATATTTACTATTAAAAAACTTTATACTTTAATTCTTATTGCTACTTTTAGTAGTAATATATTAATTAATAAATATTATAAAAAATTATATATAAAATTTAAAGCAAGGAAATAAATATTTTAATTATTTTGGTATTTATTAATATAGAAATAAAATTATTAGTCTAATTTTTAATTAGTTAATTTTATTATTTTTTAGGTTTAAAGGTAGTAAGTATTACTAAAGCAATGCTTAGTGCTTGTAAGACTATTAATTATTATTATAAACTTAGAAATAAATAGTTCTACGTTATTTAATATTTATATGCCTAATATACTAAAAAATCTATATAAACTTTTGTAGTATTGTACAGCTAGTAATTCTATAATATTTGCTTTTTTGTTAGGTAAAGTTGCAATTAGATAGCTGAATTTATTTACGAATACCTATATGTAATTATAACCTTATTAGTTAGGTAGTATGTTTTTGCTACTTATTATTATGTATTGCTATACTATAGCTAGTATAAGCAATAGGTAAAAAAAGCTAGAAGTTTTGTTTTGTAGTATTTTGTTTTTTTATAGTTATAATAATTATATATGTATTGTTTATAATTATATTTTAAGTAAAGCTAGTAATATTTTTGTTTTAATATTTTAATTGTTTTGTATTAATTTTGGTATATAATAATTAAAAATATATAAGCTTTTTAAATTAAAGCTATACAAAAAAAAAATAGTCCTATCTAAAATAACCTTAGGTATATATAACTTTTTGTTTTTATTTTTTAGATCTTATAACTAATTTTTTTGTTTAATTAAGTTTACTAGGTTAGTTTTTTAGAAAATATTAAGTAAAAAGTCTATAGTTAATATAGGACTTAATATTTTGTTAGGCAGAACTAATATTATTGTTTGTTTTTTAGTTTTTCTAGCTTTAATTATAAAAAGCTTGGCTATTTTTTTTAATAAAGCATTAGCTACTATATTTTTTTGTTCTAGTTAGTATTAAAAAATAATATTAAAGTTTAATAAAAAATCAGCCTAATATATTTATTATATTAATAAAATCTATTTATTTAAAAAATATAATAAAGCTTAATAATTAGTTATTATAAAGAACTTAGTTCTAAGGAGCTCTAGGTAGTAATATTCTAAAGTTTGTACTATTGCTAGAAGTTTATAGTCTTAAATTAGGTAGGCTTGCTTAATTAGTATTATTGTTTTAAAAAAATATTTTAAAAGTTTTTAGGTTATATCTTCTTATTACTACTAGATAATTTTTATTATTATATTGTATAAGGTATCTGTTTTTATTTATATTAGTTGGCCGGGCCTAAAAAAGGCTAGAACAGGTGCTTTATAAACTAGTAGTTTTATATATTCGAAAGCTTATTTTTGTTTTAGTCCTATTATAAATAGTTTATTTTTTTTTAATAATTAATTTGGAAGGGCTACAATTTTATTAATGTAGTAGGTAAATATATAAACATAATTATAAAGCTTAAAAAATAACCGGATTAATTTAGTACTTTTAAAATTATTAAAGTCCTAATTTAGAATTGCTTAGATTTTTATAGGGTTAATTCTAATTTTTACTCTAGCTTTTATAATTATTTTTAAGTAATTAATAATAAATATATTAAAACAAAAGTTTTTAATATTTTTTTAATATCTAGCTTAATATAAACAATAGATTACTTTTTTATAATAGGTTTAGTGCTATTTTTTAGTTTTGGAATAGATTAAAATATTGTTTATATAAGCATTTATAAACTTGTTTAGAAATTTTTAGATTTATATATTAATAAAAGCTTGCTACTAGGTAGGTTTTATTTTTAAACTAAATAATAAGACTTTTTATTAAAATATTTTTTTGTAAGTTTAGAAAAAAATAAAATAATATAATTCTATAGTTAATAATAATTAATAAAAAGCTTTAATAATATTTAGTTTTATAAATTAAGTAGTATTGCAATAATTAAATATAGTATTATTAATATTTAAAGCTAGTATAATTTGATTTTTTAAATATATATTTTTTTATTAGTAATTAATTATAAATTTATATTTAGTTAATTTAAGTTTAGGTATAAATAGAACAAAAGTAACGTTTAGGTTTATATTTTGTTTAATAAAGTTTATAGCTAGTAGTTTATTTACGAATTTTTTTTTAAATAGAATAAATTATATAAATATATAATATTAATAGGGGCTAGAGGTACGTTTTTTGCTATTAAGTTTTAGTACTATATTAAATCCTAATTGTAATAGTAGCAAAGTTTTAGATTTTTTTTTTAAAAAAAACTTCTCTAGATATAATAGCTAAAGGGGCAAGAAGCTTTGTATTAACTCTATGTACTAGAAGTTTTTTTTTTTTAGGAATAGGATCGGTTTATTATTAAAAGTTTTTTTATAGTATTACTTAATTAATCTAAGTTTATTTTTTTTGTAAAATATTAATTATTTTTGAATTTTTTTTAAATAGTTTAGTATAGCTATTTTTGATTGTTATAAACTTAATTATAATAGGCTCCTTTAAAGTCTTTTTAGCTAGTTGTTTTTACTTATTTTAGTAGGGGTAATTCTGGAAGTTTTGTATAATTTTTTAAATAGCGGCTTAGTTTTTTTTTTTTAAAAGTTATTATATAGACCTTTTTTGTTTTGGGTTTGGGAGTTCTAGGTTTTTTTTCTGTTTTTTTAGTTTTAATTGTTTTTAAAATAATTGTTTTATTTTTAAAAAGTTGTTTTAATATTTAATAGTATTTTTTTAATGCTTAATTATATTAATTTATATTTTTTTCTATTTCTAGGTCTATATTTTGTTATTTATAACTAAAAAGTTTAAATATAATTATTAGCAAAAATTATGCCACACTCAGTCAAGTAAAGCTTCTATAGCTAGTTTATTAATACTATAAACAAAGACTCTAAACTAAAAAAAAAAAGAAAAAGAAAGGAAAAAAGTCAGAGTTTACAGGGTAAGTAAATATAAACTCTGTGTATATAACTGCAGAAATATAGGCTAGTCCGTACGTAGACTTTTTATTTTATCGCCCTATAGGTTTGGAATTTTTATAGGTTTCGCCAAGATTGTACTAACCGTTACACTACCCCTTTCTAAAACCGAAAGTTCAGACACAATTTTAACTTAAGGTTACTAATAATAGCAGGTTCGTATAGCCTTTCTATGGCGTACTGCTTTATTATTATTTTTGTAATCGCTTGTAAATTTGTTAGCTACTGCTATATGTATCTATTCCTGTAGTCTTATAGGGGGTGTGATAGTTAGTACAGTCTTGGCGAAACCTGTAAGGACTCCAGACCCATAGGGCGATAAAATAAAAGGTCTACGCACGGACCAGCCCATACTTCTATAGCCACACATATAGAGTCCATATTTACTTACCTTATAAACTCTGATTTTTTTCTTTCTTTTTTTTTTTTTTTTAGCTTAAAATCTTTGTTTATAGTATTAATAAACTAGCTATAGAAGCTTTACTTAATTAAGCGTGGCACTACTTTAAGCTTACTAATTATTTATTAATAAGCGTTTAATAAAATATATATTTTTTATTTTGCTATAGTTAGTAAAACATAAATAAACTTTTTTTTTTTTAGTTGTATGCCTAACACTAAAAATTGCACATTTTATAATATAAACTTGACTTTAATATAATTATAATAAGACTTTCGACCCTTATACTACTTAAAAGCAAACAACCTGTAGGAAACCTAACTTTGAACACCCTAATTCTACCCTAAGCACCTAAACGATTAGAACAACTCTAGTTATAAAGTATAACTAGCTTATTATTTTCAGATAATCCTAAGATTTTTATTTTTATAGAAAAAAAAGAATATTTTATACTAGACTTTTTTGCAAACGCCCTAGGTAAACCAATACTTAAAAAAGAAAACAAAGAATTAGGACCTAAAGAAGATAAAAAATTAGAACCTAAAGAAGCGAAATCTGAACTAGAGCTAGAACAATCTAGTATAAATAATATACTTAGAAATATAGCGGAAAATATCGGAGCTATGCAGGCTTGCGATTTTGCGTTAGTTCTAGTAGAACTTTTTTAACAACTAAAAGAAGTAGAGCGCTAATTTTTTGCTACGTTTACCCTAGCGCTCTTAAGAAACTATTGCGACTTAACTATAAAAAGCGTATTTAGAGGTACTAACTTTAAACCTTTTAGCCTTGCTGCTTTGTTTGCTTTTCGACTTGTTAGTTTACTTATAACTGCTTTAAACCCTTTTTATATTAAAAAAGCTAGAGTATAAAGAACTAATCTTGGCAAGTTTGCAGGAAACAAAAATCTGTTTAATAATTGGGTTTATAAATTAGCAGGAAAATTAAATAAAAATATTACTACTTTCTGAACTAAGAATAGCTAATTTCGGTATATTATAGGCTAATTGGAAAGGCGTACTAAAAAATCTGTAAAAATATGCTTTTATTTAACTAAAAAACCGTTTAGTAGTATTGCAGAAATAATCTAAGCTTTGTTAGTAGCTTACTATAATTCTAACCAAGCAGCTACTGCTTATAAAATATTTAGAACCTATATATATAGAACAAGTAGAGATATTAATAAGTTTATTTTTATATTTAATAGCTTAGCCTAGAAGTATTAACTTGTAGAATTGCAATAAAAGCATAAACTATAGGACTATTTTTATATAAACTTAGGAAAGGACTTATATAAAGCTTTTATAGATCTAGATATTTTTTATAAATTGTTTATTAATAAAGTTATTAAATTAATATATAATATTAAACAAGCTTATAAGAATTGCTAGCAAACTAAACTTGCGAGCTTAACTAAAAGGGGATCGAACTTAAATAATTAAGCTTTTAGCAAACCTAACTACTAACTTTTAGCAAACTTTAGAGGTTTTAAAATATTTATTTCGAAATAATTAAAATAGGCCTTAATTATAAAAAAAAGAAAGCTTATTAAGATAATAAGACCTGCTTTATTTGTAGTAAAAAAGGGCATATATTAATTAATTGCTTTAACTAAAAACCTAAGGTTTCGGGTGTTTAGCTAGCAAAAAAAGTACTTAATAAAAATAGCTCGGGTAGTTTATCCGACTCGGAAAACAAGTAGGACTAACAGAAGTTTTCTTGTTAGTCCTTTTATTTACTTTAGCTAAAATATATAGCTAAAATAAATCAATTACCTTTAAAATATTTGCTAAGTTATAAGTTAATAGTATTAGAATAGAAACTTTAGCCTTATATAATATTAGAGCTTATATTTTTTTCATAATTAGCTATAAATTTGTGTAATAAGTTAAGCAATAGCTGAAAGCAGAATTGGTCCGTCTAGCAAAACTTTAAAAATTTTGCAACTATTATAGTAAGGTAGTCGGTAAAGTCTATAAATACTTAATATATATAATAGAAATTAATAGTTAATAGTTTAAGGACTAAACGTTCTAGGTTATTAACCTTGGTTATAATGTTATTATTAGTATTAAATAGTTAGTAAAGCAAAATGTTTTAATAAAAACTTGAAAATAATAGCTAATCTAGCTGGATAATTTACCTTTATTAGTTCAGTTCTCTCTTACAATTATAGTTAAACTACTTAGCTACAAATAACAAATTATAGACCTAGAAATATAAAAAAATACCAACCAACGCAATTAAGCATTAGAAAAATATTATTAAATATTAAAACAACCCTTTAGAACTAAAACAATTATTTTAGGTATAACCAAAACTAAAAAAACATAAAAGAAACCTAGGACTTCTAAACCTAAGACAAAAAGGGTCTGTATAGTAACCCTTAAAAAAGAAGAAAACTAAACCGCTATCAAAAAAATTCTACAAAACTTTTAGAACCACCTTTACTAGAACAAGTAGGAATAGTTAGCTAAAAAGACTTTATAAGAGCTTATTGCAATTAAGTTTATAACAACTAAAAATAATAATACTAAATTACTTAGAAAAAACTCAAAAATGATTAGTATTTTATAAAAAAAATAGACTTAAATTAATTAAGTAGTACTATAAAAGACTTTCGATAGTAAACCTATTTTATTCCTAAAAAAAAAAAACCTTAAATATATAGAGTTAATACAAAGTTTTTTGCCTTTTTAATTATTATACCTAGAAAGGTTTTTTTTAAAAAAGAAATCTAAAACTTTGCTACTATTATAACCAAAGTTCAATGTAGTACTGGAATTTAATAGCAAAGAATATGCCTTAGAACTTTACTAATATTAAACACTTGTACAGTTTATTTTTTTCAAAAAAGAGTTCGTAAACAAGCTACTAGCTATAGACTTTATTAAATAAAGTATAAACTTAGACGTTATATCTGTTTTGTTTATACCTAAACTTAGGTTAACTAAATATAAATTTATAATTAATTACTAATAAAAAAATATATATTTAAAAAATAAAATTGTACTAGCTTTAGATATTAGTAGTACTATATTTAATTATTGCAATGCGACCTATTTTGTAAAGCTGGACATTATTAAAGCTTTTTATTAATTACTGCTAACCTTAAAATCATGCTACTTTACCTCTTTCCGAACCTATAAGGAAGTATTTCAATAAAAAGTCTTACTATTCGGTCTAAAAATAGGACCTACATAGTAGCAAGCTTTTATTAACGCATAAATCTAAAAACTTTTAAATAAATTTACAAGCGTTTATATAGATAATATTCTGATTTATTCTAAAACTAAAAAATAGCACTAGACCTATTACAAAAAAATAATCTATTGTTTATATTAAGCCGGGTGCTAAAAAGACATTAGAAAGTCTTGTTTTAATACGCCTATTATTAATTACTTAGAAATAGTTATAAAAGCTAAAATAAAAATTAAGATTAACCCTGCTAGGATCTAAGCAATTCTAGATTAGGACTTTAATAATCTTAAAAGTACTAAATTAATTCGGTTGTTCTTTAGGCTTTATAACTACGTTTATATGTTTACCTACTATACTAGTAAAATAACTGCTTTTTTAAATTAACTACTAAAAAAAGACAAGCTATTTATAATAGGACTAGAACAAAAACAAACTTTCGAATATATAAACCTATTAGTATATAAAACCCTAGTTCTAGCTTTTTTTAGGCCTGGCCAACCAATACAAGTAGAAACAGATGCCTTATATAATGCAATAAGAAAAATTATTTAGCAACAATAAAAAGATACAACCTAGAAACTTATAAAGTATTTTTTTAAAACAATAATACTAATTAAGTAAGCTTACCCGATTTAAAACCAGGAACTTCTAGTAATAATATAGATTTTAGAATACTACTACCTAGAACTTCTAAGAACTAAATTCTTTATAATAACTAATTATTAAGCTTTATTATACTTTTTAAGTAAATAGATCTTATTAATATAACAAGTTTACTAGGCCAACTTTTTATTAAACTTTAATATTATTTTTTAGTACTAACTAAAATAAAAAAATATAGTAGCTAATGCTTTATTAAAAAAAATAGCAAAGCTTCCCATAATAAAAGCTAGAAAAACTAAAAAAAGAACAATAATATTAGTTTTTTTTAACAAAATATTAGATCTTATATTAACTATAAACATTTTGCCTAACACTTTTTAAAAAGCCAACCTAATAAACTTAATTAAATAAAAGAACTAATTATAAAAACTAAAAAATAAAGACAAAAAGCTATATATACCTAAGGTTACCCTAGATAGAACTATCTTTTTCTGTACCGCCTTAATTTAAAAAGCTTATATGCTTTTAATTATTATACACCAAAGCTAGCATAAAACAATCAAAATATTAAAACAAGAATATTACTAGCCTTACTTAAGACGTAATTATAAATAGTATATATATAATTGCTATAACTACAAAAAAAATAAGATATTGCAAAATAAAACTTTTGGCTTTTTTTACCTGTTATTTATACTATTTATAATATAGTAATATGTAGTAATAGATAGTAAAAACATGCTACCTAACTAATAGGGTTACAACTATATATAAGTGTTTATAAATAAGTTCAGCTGCTTAATTGTAACTTTACCCGGTAAAAAGACCAATACTACAGAGTCATTAGTTATACAATACTATAAGAGTTTATATAAATTTTTAAATATACTAAACGTATAAATATTAAATAATACAGGACTATTTATTTCTAAGTTTATAGCAATAATTAATAATTTTATAAGTATTAAGTACTACTTTAGTAGCGTTTATTATCTTTAGACCTAGGAAGTAGTAGAATTAATTAATTAAGAACTAGATTAATAATTTTGTTTTTATATTAATAAGTACTAAAACAACTAAAATATTTACTTTTTTGCTTTAGACTTTGCATACAATTCTTTATAATATTTATTAATTAATATGTTACTACTAAAGGTAGCAATGGGAATGGACGTATAAAACCTTTTAATAATAGACCTTGGTAAAGCAATTGTAAATTTTAATATTAAGCAATAGGCATTCGAGTTGATTTGTTAAACTTAAAACGTTTAAAAAATGGTATATAAAGCCGTAATTTTTATGTAGAAACAATATAAGCTACAAGCTAATAAGAAAAAACGTCTAGTAGACTTTAAAATAAGAGATAAAGTCTTTTTAAAAAAGAAAGGTTTTATAACGTAAGTACTAACTACTAGATTAGACTTGCAATTAGTTAGCTCTTTTAAAACCTTAAAAAAACAAAAATTTAGCTATATTTTCGATTTGTTTAACTCTTATATAATAAAAAACCTGTTCTACGCCGACCGATTATAAAAAACAAGCAATAATTTTTTATTTTAGCAAATTTAGTTATTGCTCCCGGCTAAAGATATTAATAGCGAAGCAGAATTTGAAGTCAAATAAGTTAAACAATTAAAAATATATAAAAGAAATAAAGAACTATAATATTAAGTTGCTTAAAAAGGCTGTAATTCTAACAATACTTAGTATGCAGCTTAGAATTTTAAAAACGCGCTAGTTAAGCTTGACTAATTCTATAAAACTTATAAAAAAGCCCCTGGACCCCTTATAAGACTACAGGAATAGATATGTGCAGCAGTAGCCAACAAATTTGCAAGCAATTATAAGAATAATAATAAAGCAGTATGCTATGGAAAGGCTATATAAACCTACTGTTATTAGTAACCTTAAGTTAAGACTATGTTTGAACTTTTGGTTTTAGAAAGGGGTAGTGTGATAGTTAGTACAGTTTTGGCAAGACCTGCAAGGACTCCAGACCTACAGGGCGATAAGATAGAAGGTTTACGTATGGACCAGCTTATACCTCTGCAGCCACACACATAAAGTCCATATCTACTTACCCTATAAACTCTGACTTCCTTCCTTCCTTCTTCCTTTCTTTTTTAGCTTAGAGTTTTCGTCCATAGTATTAATAAACTAGCTATGGAAGCTTTACTTGACTGAGCGTGGCAGGGGGTCCGGGGGCTTTTTTATAAGTTTTATAGAATTGGTTGAGCTTAACTGGCGCGTTTTTAAAATTCTAAGCTACGTACTAAGTATTGTTAAGATTATAGCCTTTCTAGGTAACTTAGTATTGCAGTTCTTTATTTCTTTTGTATATTTTTGATTGTTTGACTTGTTCGATTTTAAATTCTGCTTTGCTATTAATATCTTTAGCTAGGGGTAGTAACTAAATTTGCTAAAGTAGAGAGTTATCGCTCGCTTTTTGCAGTTGGTTGGCGTAGAATAGGTTTTTTATTATGTAAAAGTTAAGCAAGTTAAAAACGTAACTAAATTTTTGTTTTTTTAGGATTTTAAAAGGGCTAACTAATTGCGAGTCTAATCTAGTAGTTAGTACTTGCGTTATAAAACTCTTTTTTTTTTAAAAAACCTTATTTTTTACTTTAAAGTTTACTAGATATTTTTTTTTGTTAGTTTGTAGCTTATGTTGTTTTTATGTAAAGGTTGCAGCTTTGTATGCTATTTTTTAAACGTTTTAAGTTTAATAGATTAACTCGAGTATTTATTGCTTAGTATTAGAATTTATAACTGTTTTATTAAGGTTTACTATTAAAGGGTTTTGTGTGTCTACTCCTATTGCTACTTTTAGTAGTAATGTATTAATTAATAAATACTATAAGGAATTGTGCGCAAAGTCTAAAGCAGGGAGGTAAATATTTTAGTTATTTTAGTATTTATTAATATAGAAACAGAATTATTAATCTAGTTCTTAATTAGTTAATTCTATTGCTTCTTAGGTCTAAGGATAATAAGCGCTGCTAAAGCGGTACTTAGTACTTATAAAACTATTAATTATTGCTATAAACTTAGAAATAAATAGTTCTATGTTATCTAATATCTATATGTCTAGTATACCTAAAAATTTATATAAACTCCTATAGTATTGTATAGCTAGTAACTCTGCAGTATTGGTCTTTTTGCTAAGTAAAGTTATAATTAAGCAGCTAAACTTATTTATAAATACTTATACGTAGTTATAACCCTATTGGTCAAATAGTATGTTTTTATTGTTTATTATTATATATTGCTATATTATAGATAGTATAAATAATAGGTAAAAGAAGCTAGAAGTTTTGTCTTGCAATATTTTATTTTTTTTATAATTATAGCAATTATATACGTATTATTTATAATTATATCTTAAATAAAACTAATAGTATTTTTGTTCTAATATTTTAATTGTTTTATACTAGCTTTAATATGTAATAATTAGGAGTATATAAACTTTTTAAATTAGGGCTATATAAAAAAAAATAGTTCTATCCAAGGTAACCTTAAATATATATAGCTTTTTGTTTTTATTTTTTAGTTTTTATAGTTAGTTCTTCTGTTTAATTAGGTTTACTAGGTTGGCTTTTTGGGAGGTATTAGGCAGAATATCTATAATTAATATAGGACCTAGTATTTTATTAAAAAGGACTAGTACTATTATTTTTTTTTTAGCTTTTTTAGCTTTTATTATAGGGAGCTTTGCTATTTTTTTTAATAAAGTATTAGCTACTACGTTTTTTTGTTTTAGTTAGTACTAAAAAATAATATTAAAGTTTGACAAAAAGTTAGCTTAGCAGACTTGTTGTATTAATAAGATCTATTTATTTAAAAAGTATAATAAAGCTTAATAATTAGTTACTACAAAGAATTTGGTTCTTAGAAATTTTAAGTAATAGTATTCTAAAGTCTATATTACTATTAAAAGTTCCTGGTTTTAAATCGGGTAGGCTTGCTTAGTTAATATTATTATTTTAAAGAAGTATTTTATAGGTTTTTAGGTTGTATTTTCTTATTATTGCTAGATAACTTTTTTTATTGCATTATGTAAGGCATTTATTTTTACTTGTATTGGTTGGCCGGGCTTAAAAAAAGCTAGAACTAAAGCTTTATATACTAATAGTTTTATATATTCAAAAGCTTATTTTTGTTCTAGTCCTATTATAAATAGTTTATTTTTTTTTAATAGTTAATTTAAAAGGGTAGCTATTTTACTAGCATAGTAGGTGAACATATAAACATAGTTATAAAGCCTAAAAAATAACCAAATTAATTTAGTGCTTTTAAAATTATTAAAATCTTAATTTAGAATTGCTTAGATTTTAGCAAAATCAATTTTAATTTTTATTCTAGTTTTTATAACTATTTTTAAATAATTAATAATAGGCATATTAAAATAAAACTTTTTAATATTTTTTTAGCACCCGGCTTAATATAAATAATAGATTATTTTTTTGTAATAGGTCTAGTACTATTTTTTGGTTTTAGAATAGATCAGAATATTATTTGCGTAAGCGCTTGCGAATTTATTTAGAAATTTTTAGATTTATACGTTAATAAAAACTTGCTACTATATAGGTCCTACTTTTAAACCGAATAGTAAAACTTTTTATTAAAATACTCCTTTACAAGTTTAAAAAAAGGTAAAGTAGCGTAATTTTAAGGTTAGCAGTAATTAATAAAAAGCTTTAATAATATCTAGTTTTACAAAACAGGTTGTATTATAACAATTGAATATAGTACTACTAATATCTAAAGCTAGCACAATTCTATTTTTTAAGTATATATTTCTTTATTAGTAATTAATTATAAATTTGTGTTTGGTTGACCTAAGTTTAAGTATAAACAAAACAAATGTAGCGTTTAAGTTTATGCTTTATTTAATAAAGTCTATAACTAATAGCTTGTTTATGAACTTTTTTTTAAAAGAAATAAACTATACGGGTGTTTAGTATTAGTAGGGTTTTAAGGCATGTTTTTTACTGTTAGGTTCTAGCACTATATTAAACCCTAGTTGTAATAGTAGCAAGGTTTTAGATTTTTTTTTTAAAAAGAACTTTTTTAGGTATAATAGTTGAAAAAGCAAAAGATTTTGTATTAACTCTATATGTTTAAGGTTTTTTTTTTTTGGAAATAGAATAGGTTTACTATCGAAAGTTTTTTATAGTACTATTTAGTTAATTTAAGTTTACTTTTTTTATAAAGTATTAATCACTTTTGAGTTTTTTTTAAGTAGCTTAGTATTATTATTTTTGGTTATTACAAACTTAATTGCGATAGGTTCTTATAGAGTCCTTTTGGCTAACTATTTTTACTTGTTCTAGTAAAAGTAGTTCTAAAGGTTTTGCAGAATTTTTTTAATAATAGTTTGGTTTTTTTTTTTTTTAAAAATTATTATACGGACCTTTTTTGTTTTAGGTTTAGAAGTTCTAGGTTTTTTTTATATTTTTTTAGTCTTAGTTGTACTTGGAATAATTATTTTAGTTCTAAAAAATTGTTTTAATATTTAATAATATTTTTTTAATGTTTGATTGTATTGGTTGGTATCTTTTTGTATTTCTAGGTTTATAATTTATTATTTATAACTAAGTAGTTTAATTGTAATTATAAGGAAGAACTAAACTAATAGAGGTAAATTATTTGGCCAGATTAGTTATTGTTTTTAAATCTTTATTAGAATATTTTGCTTTATTAACTATTTAATATTAATAATAACGTTATAACCGAGGTTAGTAATTCAAAACATTTAGTTTTTGAACTGTTAATTGTTGATTTTTATTATATATATTAAATATTTGCAGACTTCGCTGACTACTTTACTATAGTAGTTGCGGAGTTTTTGAAGTTCTGCTAGACGGACTATTTTTGTTTTTAGCTGTTGCTTGACTTATTGTATAAATTTGTAGCTAATTATTAAAGAGATATAGGCTCTAATATTATATAAAGCTAAAGTTTTTATTTTAATATTATTAACTTATAATTTAGCAAATATTTTAAAAATAATTAATTTATTTTAATTATATACTTTAGCTAAAATAGGTAGGAGGACTAATAAAAAGATTTTTGTTAGTCCTATTTGTTTTTTAAGTTAGATAAACTACCTGAGCTGTTTTTATTAAATGTTTTTTTTACTAGCTAAACACCCAAGACTTTAGGTTTTTGGTTAAAGCAATCGATTAATATATGCTTTTTTTTACTATAAATAAAGCAGGTTTTATTATCCTAATAGGCTTTTTTTTTTTTATAGTTAAGGCTTGTTTTAACTGTTTTAAAGTAGATATTTTAGAACTTCTAGGGTTTGCTAAAGGTTAGTAGTTAGGTTTGCTAAAAGCTTGATTACTTAAGTTTGATCCTTTTTTAATTAAGCTTGCAGGCTTAGTTTGCTAGTAATTTTTATAAGTTTGCTTAGTGTTATATATTAATTTAATAACCTTATTAGTAAATAATTCGTAAGGGATATCTAGATTTATAAAAGCCTTGTATAAGTTTTTTTTTAGGTTTATATAAAAATAGTCCTATAGTTTGTATTTTTATTGCAATTCTATAAGTTAATATTTCTAAGCTAAACTATTAAATATAAAAATAAACTTATTAATATTTCTATTTGTTTTATATATATAGGCTCTAAATATTTTATAAATAATAGCTGCTTAGTTAGAATTATAATAAACTATTAATAAAGCTTAAATTATTTTTGTAATACTACTAAACAGTTTTTTAGTTAAATAAAAATATATTTTTATAGATTTTTTAGCACGCTTTTTTAATTAGCCTATAATATACTAAAATTAACTATTCTTAGTTTAGAAAATAATAATATTTTTGTTTAACTTTTTTACTAGTTTATAAACCTAGTTATTAAATAGGTTTTTGTTTTTTGTAAACTTGCCGGGATTAGTTCTTTGCATTTTAGCTTTTTTAGTATAAAAGGGGTTTAAAGCAGTTATAGGTAAGCTAACGGGTTAAAAAACGGGCAGAGCAATAAAGCTGGAAGGTTTGAAGTTAGTACTTCTAAATATGCTTTTTATAGTTAAGTCGCAATAGTTTTTTAAAAGCGCTAGGGTAGACGTAGCAAAGGATTGGCGTTTTACTTTTTTTAATTATTAGAAAAGTTTTGCTAGAACTAACGTAGGATTATAAGCTTGTATAGCTTTAATATTTTTTGCTGCATTTCTAGGTGTGTTACTTATATTAAGTTGTTCTAGCTCTAGTTCAGATTCTGCTTTTTTAAGTCCTAATTTTTTGTTTTTTTTAGGTCCTAATTCTTTGTTTTCTCTATGTTCTAATACTTTGTTTTTTTCTTTAAATATTAGTTTACTTAGAGCATCTATAAAAAAGTCTAATATAAAATATTCTTTTTTTTCTACGGAAGTAAAAATCTTAGAATTGTCTAAAGGTAATAGGCTAGTTATATTTTGTAACTAGAGTTGTTCTAATTGTCTAAGTGCCTGGGGTAGAATTAAGGTATTTAAAGTTAGGTTTTTTGTAGGTTGTTTGCTTTTGGGTAGCATAAAGGTTAAAAATCTTGTTGTAGTTGTATTAAAGTCAAGTTTGTGTTATAAAATGTATAATTTTTAGTATTAGATATATAACTAAAAAAAAGAAGTTTATTTATGTTTTGCTAACTATAGCAAAATAAAAAATATATATTTTATTAAACGCTTATTAATAAGTAATTAGTAAGCTTAAAGTAGTGCTACGTTTAGTTAAGTAAAGCTTTTATAGCTAGTTTATTAATACTATAAACAAAAACTCTAAGCTAAAAAAGAAAGGAAGAAGGAAGGAAAGAAGTTAGAGTTTATAAGGTGGGTAGATATGGACTCTATGTGTGTGGCTGCAGAAGTATGGGCTAGTCCGTGCGTAGACCTTCTATCTTATCGCCCTATAGGTCTGGAGTTCTTATAGGTCTTGCCAAGACTGTACTAACCGTTACAAATTGAACTAATAAAAATAAATTATTTAATTAGATTAATTGTTATTTTTAGGTTTTTATTAAAACATTTTGTTTTATTAACTATTTAATACTAATAATAATATTATAATTAAAATTAATAACTTAAAACGTTTAGTTTTTAAATTATTAACTATTAATTTTTATAATATATATTAAATATTTATAGATTTTGCTAACTATTTTGCTTGGGTAGTTATAAAGCTTTTAAAGTTTAGCTAGCTAAATTACTTTTATTTTTAATTATTGCTTGATTTGTTATACAAATTTGCAGCTAATTATTAAAAAAGTATAAGCTCTAATATTATATAAAACTAAAGTTTTTATTTTAATATTATTAATTTATAATTAGGTAAATATTTTAAAAATAATTAATTTGTTTTAGCTATATATTTTAGCTAAAATAAATAAAAAGACTAATAAAGAGATTTTTATTAGTTCTATTTGTTTTTTAAATTAAATAAACTATTAGAGCTATTCTTATTATAGCTTTTTTTTGCTGGTTGAACGCCTAAGACTTTAGGCTTTTAGTTAAGGCAGTTAACTAATATGTGCTTTTTTTTATTATAAATAAAGCAGGTCTTATTATTTTAATAAGCTTTTTTTTTTTTTATAATTAGTGCTTATTTTAACTATTTTAAAATAAGTATTTTAGAACTTTTAAAATTAGCTAAAAGTTAATAAGCTAGTTTATTAAAAGCTTAGTTATTTGAGTTAGATCTTTGTTTAGTTAAGCTAGCAAGTTTAGTTTATTAATAGTTTTTATAAGTTTGTTTAGTATTATATACCAATTTAATAATTTTATTAATAAATAATTTATAAAAAATATCTAAATTTATAAAAGCTTTATATAAATTTTTTCTTAGGTTTATATAAAAGTAGTCCTATAATTTATGTTTTTATTATAACTTAGCAAGTTAATATTTCTAAGCTAAACTATTAAATATAAAAATAAACTTATTAATATTTTTATTAGCTCTATATATATAAGTTTAAAATATTTTATAAGCAATAGCTGCTTAGTTAAAGTTATAATAAGCTACTAATAAAGCTTAGATTATTTTAGTAATACTACTAAATAGTTTTTTAGTTAAATAAAAATATATTTTTATTAATTTTTCAGTACGTTTTTTTAATTAGCTTATAATATACTAAAATTAGTTATTTTTAGTTTAAAACGTAGTAATATTTTTATTTAGCTTTTTTGCTAGTTTATAAACCTAGTTATTAAATAGGGCTTTATTTCCTACAAATTTACTAGGATTAGTTCTTTATATTTTAGCTTTTTTAGCGTAAGTAAGGTTTGAAGCGCTAAAAAATAGACTAATAAAATAAAAAGTAGATAAAGCAGCAAAACTAAAAAGTTTAAAGTTAGTGCTTTTAAATGCGCTTTTTACTATTAAATTATAGTTATTTTTTAAAAGTGCTAAAATAAGCGTATTAGAAAATTAGTGTTTTATTTTTTTTATTTGTTAAAAAAGTTCTATTAGAACTAACGCAAAATTGCAAGCTTGTATAGCTATAATATTTAGTACTATATTTCTAAGTATATTATTTATTTTAGGTTGTTTTAGTTTTAGTTTAGATTCTGCTTTTTTAAGTTTTAATTTTTTGTTTTTTTTAGATTTTTTTTTAGGTATTAGTTCGCTTAAAACGTTTATAAAAAAGTTTAATATTTAAATTTTTTTTTTTTTATAAAAATTTTTTTTTTAAAATTATCTAATAATAAAAAGCTAGCTATACTTAAAGGTTAGAGTTGTTCTAATTGTTTAAGGACTAGAGGTAGAATAAGAGTATTTAAGGTTAGGTTTTTTATAGGTTATTAGCCTTTAAGTAATATAAAAGTTAAAAGTTTTATTAAAGTTATATTAAGGTTAGATTTATATTATAAGATATATAATCTTTTATATCGGGCATATAATTAAAAAAAAAAAGTTTATTTATGTTTTGCTAACTATAGCAAAATAAAAATATATATATTTATTAAACGCTTCTTAATAAATAATTAGTAAGCTTAAAATAGTATTATGATTAATTAAATAAAACTTTTATAGCTAGTTTATTAATACTATAAATAAAGACTTTAAGCTAAAAAAAAAAAAAAAAAAAAAATTAGAGTTTATAGAGTAGGTAGATATAGATTCTATGTATGTAGCTGCAGAGTTAGGTTAGTCCGTGCGCAGACTTTTTATTTTATTGCCATGTAGGTCTGGAGTTCTTGCGGGTCTTGCCAAGACTATGGAAATCGGGAGGCAGGTAAAGAAGATGGCTGGGTACTACGCCCCACACGCATCCACTATATATTGTAGAGGTACCACCTCATCCAACTGTACCTAGACTTGTTCTTTAATGCATAATACAATACTGTACACCTATTGTATATACTTATTTTTAACTGGTTATGAGCCCGGAAGTTTATAACTTATAATACTTATAAATTACTTTATAATTATTCTTTATAATTAACTAACAATAATTGTTATTTTACTTATTATTATTTAAATTATTTTATAGTATTTAAATATAGCTGCTGCTATTTTTATTTGAGCTAGAAACTAATAGTAACACTAAAGGTGACACCTTGGTGGGAACACTGTACCTTGGTGGTAGCCACCTACCTTGCTGCAGATGCCCTAATGTATTAACTGTATAACTAATAAAACATACTGTACTTACTAAATTTAATAAATAACCTTTATTATACCTATATTCCTAATAACTATTATTATTATTATTGATAATATTTGTAGTTTATTATTAACTATTGATAAAAAACAAAAATCGATCTATTTTAGTGTTTGTTATACGAGAGTATAGATTACTTAGAATACCGGACAAGCTGACGTTCCCTTAATAACTAGAAATTTAGCTAAGATTAGGCTAAAAAAACAATAAATAATGCTTCGGATACTCGGAACTAAGTTAAAAACTTATTTGAGTTTTAGACCAAGCTTATTTATAAATACTCAAAAAATTACTATAAGATATAACTTTAGAACTTGACTACTTATTTTATTAATTTACTACTAATTTTTTAACAAAAAAAACTTCTTATATTTTATATAAGAACTTAAGAACGAACAGAAAATACGCTTTTTTTACAAAGATTTTTTGGATTACAACTATTAGCTAAAAACCCCTTTTTTACTAACTATACTTCTAAATCTCCTACTATTACTTTTACTATGTAAAGTTTCTTTTATATCTATACTAAAAAATATTAACAAAATAAACCTATTTAAACTTAAAGTTATTACTTGATTACTTATATTAAAATCTGAACCTAGTATATTTAGTACTTTTATTTTAAGGCAACTTATACCCGAAATAATCGAAATACTATCTAACTCTAACTTTAACAATTTTACGCCAAGTTTAACCTTATTAAATAATACCTTATTAAAATCTATCCTAGACAACTTATTTTATTAGCTAATACTTAAAAAATATAACAGCTATTAAAATAAGTAACAATTCTAAAGCAACTACCTTTTAAAGCATTACTATGCTTGATTTTCTAGCTAAATACTTCAAGTTTAAAAAATAAATAGAAAACTATATATATATTATAAGATATACTGGTCTTCTGCCTAAAGAATTAAAAAAAAATAAACCAATTAAAATCTTTAATATATTGATAAGTTCTAACCTATATAAAGTATAAAAAGCCTAGGAAATTGCTTAATAAAAAGTTAAAAGCTATATTTATAGCTACTATAAAAAAAACGTCCAAAAACTACTAATAGAACAATAAGTAAAGTTTAATAGCAAAAATAAAAAAGTTATAGTAGCTAATATATAAAAGCTAATTAATAAAAAAGTTAGGCTAGTTAGAAGTTTAGCTTTTTAAAACTTACTATATAAGTAAAAGAACACCTCACTAGCTACCAAAGGCTCGGTTTTAACTTTTGCTATAAAACTCTATAATATTTGCTCCGATCTTAAAGATCTAGATCTAAAAAACCTCACTATTAAAAAACCCTTTCTAATAATAAAGTTCTTTTCAGGTCTAAAGAAGGACTACGCTAACTTTGTTTTTACTTTTTTTTAAATAAATTATTTTATTACTATTAGAAAACCTATAAAAGGAAAACTTACAAAAAAAACAACCTTTTAACTTGCTTTAATAAAGGCATAGCAAAAAGAACATATAAAAAAAATCGCCGGCTAAAACACTACCAAAGCTATACTACTTACAAATCAACAAAGAGGGAATTACAATAATAATAACAATAATAGCAATAACAATAGTAGAAATAACAAAAAATCAAAAAAAAAAAAAAACCTAGCTATTCCTACTGTACTACTGCTAGCCAAAGAGTTATAACTTATAGCTCCTTAGAATATTTTTATGCAAACCTAGACCTGGCTCCTAACTAGTAAAAAACAAAAATACCAAACAAAAAGCAAAAGATATTAGATAATATAAACGTGGCCGCTCTGTCTGCTAACAATGCCCTACTATTTTTACTACTAGGACCCCTAAACCTAATATTCTTAGCTGCCCGGGACAATACAAAAAAAGTAGAAAAAATACCGGAACAAAAACCGGGCATTTTTAGCAAAATGTTTAGTAGATTTAGGCGTTAGAAAAATTAATGCCTATTAGTAACAGGGGCGCTACCTATAACACTATAAAGCCTAATAGCTATAGTCCTATTAAACTCTAGCTTTAAAAAAACTCTAATAGAAATAGGTTTTTTAAATATGCTAAAGCTAAAAGCGGCAGAACTTATAAAACAAATTACCAACTATATTATTTTGGATAGTAGCTATAGCCAAACCAACTTTAGCAATAGATCGCTATTTATAAAACTCCAACCTTACAATAGGCCGCCGGTTTATAAAATTAGTAATACTATAGTTACTCCAGAATAGATAAGCACTGCTAAATTCCTTACTATTATAAACAGAAAAACTAAAATAGTTATTATTAATAATACTATTTATTACTTTAAAACAGGCGTAAATCTAGTCTTAATATCCCAACTTGCAAAAAAAGAAATAAAATTTCTGTTTCACTAGAATAAGGCCTAAGCAGCTATAAAAAAGTACACTTTTTTAATAGCAAAGAAGTCTAGCGGACTATATATAATTAATTAGCCAAACAAAACTACTTAGGTAGCTGCTCTTAATATTACTTTTTAAGCTTACTCAGTTAACCCTACCCTAAAAGTGTGGCATAAACAACTTAAATACGCAAATAATAAAAAAATACAAAAACTAATAATAATAACAAAAAATATTACTTCCCAAACTAAATATTGCTTTTATAAAGCTTGTATTAAAAAAAGGATGCAAGCAAAACCTTACAAAGGAAAACTTTCCAAAAGAACCTACCCTATAAAGTCCCTTTACCTTAATAAAGCCGGCATACCAAAAGATATTTTTATAAGCTATAATAAGTTTATAGGGTAGATAGCTGTCTTTTGTGACTTTACTGGCAGAGTTTGGGCTATCCCTTTACTAAGTCCAGGTTTATAGTTTTTAGAATTTAAAGAACTTCTGCAAAAGTAAGAAAAACCTAAACAATAATGCTAATATATTAACCTAAATAAACTAGGAACACATATAAACAAAGATTTTGTCTATTATTACATCCAAAAAAATATAACCATTAAATACTCTGCTATAAAGCAGTACTAGTAAAATAAAAAAGCAAAAAGGTCCATCCGAACGCTGAAAAATATAGTACAAGTAATACTAATTATAGCAAAAAAAAGTAAACTTCCACCAAACTTCTGGCCCATTTACATTTAGACAGCTACCTATATTAGGAACAGATAACGCTTTAAAAAAATAGCATTAATACTATACAAAAATTAGTATAGCAAATAGCTAGACTGTTATTATATAGTTATTTTTAGTACACCAAGAAACTATATACTAAATAATAAACTAAACATACTAAAAGCAAAAACTGTCCTTTATAAAATGCTAAAGTATAAAGGTAATAGAATATATAACTATATTATTTATAAACTTAATAACTTTACTATTACAACTGTTAACAATGTTACTTTTATAAAAAAATATTTTTATATATTAACAAAAAATACCGAAGAGTTAATAAAAAAGCGCTATAGATTACTATTACTCCTTAGTAAACAAGAACAAAAGTAGGCCGCCAGAAAAGCAGAAAATATAAAAACAACTACTTAAAAAAAGAGAGTAGCTTTTGATTTATCACTTGTAGAACCTCTAAAATTATATATGCTAGCAGCCTATACAGAAATACCTTTATTACTTCTAGTACCTTTTAGAGATTAACAACCTCTAACATATATATTGCTAGTACTACTATACCTTAAACTAGGGAGCCCAGTACAGGAAGCACCGCAATTTTACTATAATCTGTGTTCTTAAATATAAGTTCTTAATTGTTTACGGTATAGCTTATATACTTTATTACCTATTTTTAAAATAGCTATTGTAGCACTATTATTTATACTGCTAATAATAGATATAAAACCAAAAAGCTATAAATAAGCTAAAGAAGATATTAAATAGCTTAAATAGTATAAGGCTATAGGGGCAGAATATTAGTCACTTATTAATAATAGGACCTAGATACTCTACAAATTATTTGCTGGTAGAAATCTTATAACTAGAAAATAGGTTTATAAAATTAAAAAAAGCCCTAACAAAAAAGTTATAAAGTATAAAGCATAATAAGTTGTTTAAAGCTTTAAGTAAATCTTTAGCAAAGATTATAACAAGACTTTTGCTTTAGTAATAAAACTAATAAGTTATAAGGCTATTTTTATAATTATTATAGCCCTAGATTTTAAAATTAAATAAATAAACATTAAAACTGCTTTTTTATATAAAAAAATAAAAAAAAACGTTTATGTTTAATAATTACTTAAATTTAATAATAGAACTAACAAAGTCTGCAAGCTAAATAAAGCATTTTATAGCTTAAAATAAACCTTTAGAGTATAATATCAAATATTGGCTGATTTTTTAAAAACGCTAAGCTTTGAACTATTAGAATTAGATATTGGTATATTTATTAAAAGGCATATATATATAGCTATCTATATTAATAACTTATTAATAGTAGAACTTTCGAAAAAGAAAATTAACAAAATCAAAAAGGCATTATTAAAAAGATTTAAAATATAAGATCTAGGGCTATGCTTCTTTTATTTTAGTATAGCTATTACCTAGAACTAGAAGAATAAAACTATTTTTTTTAGTTAAAAAGCCTACTTAAAGAAAATAATTAAAGAACTAGGCTAGTGGGAGGCATATATAATTATTATACTTATTAATATAAACAAAATTCTAGAACTAATAGATAACTATAAGGCCCCCAGAAATAATATTTAGTAGTACGTAAAGGCTATCGGCTGCCTAATATATGCCATGCTTAGTACTAGACTAAATATAGCATATATTGTTTTTTATTTAAGCAAATATATAAAAAACTTTATAATAGCATATATAAAAGTAGCCAGGCGAGTGCTATATTATTTATATAGCACTATTAACCTAAAACTATACTATTAAAAAAAACTGCAAGATTTAGTAAAATAGACCAATACTAACTGGGCTAGCTATATTTAAACCAGACGTTTAATAATAAAATATATTTTTAATATAAGAAGCGGTGCTATTAGTTAGAGCTCTAAAAAATAATAAAGCACTGCCTTATCTTTCTGCAAGTTAGAACTAATAGAACAAATATAAGTTATAAAAAAAGCTATATAGCTTCAATAACTACTATCTAAATTAAACGCTTTAAAGAAAAAAATAACCGCTACTATCATATATAGAAATAATTAAAGGGCTATAGCTATAATAAAAAACCTGCAATTCTATAGTAAAATAAAACACGTTTCTATACAACAAGCTTTCTATAAAAAAGCTATATAGCAAAAAAATATTAATTTTAAATAGATTTATATATTTAAACAAATAACTAATAGCTTTACTAAACCACTACTACAGGATAAATTTATTATGTTTTGAAACGCTTTAGGCCTCCGGCTATAAAGCAAATAGAAAAAATAGCTAAGTTTACGCCTTACAAGCCTTATAAATCATTTACTAAAACCCTTGCTACCCTAAAACACTTTTATAGGTCTTACATAGCTAATCCAACGGGGCTCTCACCTTTTAAGGCGTCCCATTTCAAAGAACTCCAGAATCACTAATACCCTCTCCAAACCATAACTACTTGCACCCTATAAGAAATATACCAGATATTTACATTCTACTAGATCCTCTATCCTACTACGATTCAATTAATACCATTTATAAACTAATTAACTAATATTATCAACTTCTACCCTATAGAAGACCCTTTCGCTAATGCTAGGGCCCTACCCTAAAAAAAATAAAAAACCATAATAAAAAAAAACACTCAAAACATTAACACTACTTACAAACTCTTTCCTTTTACCCTTAACTATAATAAAATTACTAATAAATCTTAATAAACCCCCATTAGACCTAAAAACACTAGGCTCCAAAATCAAAGACTTTTTAAAACAATTTTAAACATAACTAGAACTAACCTTTATTCTAAAGTATTTAGAACTAAAATAAAAACGCAGAATAATCCTATATATATACTTTCGACTTATTTTCTTTTATAACAAACAAGATAAAGTGAACTAAACGAATTATATGCCAAACGCTCGAACTAAAAACTCCTTTAGTCACTTTGCTAGACCTGTTAATATAAATAAATACTACTTTAAAATCAGGATATTTAGTGTTTTAAACGGACTTATAATAAAAAACTAATAAAAAACCAGGAAATAATACATCTTTATAATCGCTATTATTAAAGCAAGAGAATTAAAAAGAAAACATATCCTAATATAGAACTGCGATCCAGTAGAAGTTATAAGATTTAATTGCTAGAACAAGATATTTTTCGGAAAATAACGCACTTTTATTGAATATTTTAAAAAGAAAAAAAATATAGGGAAAGTATACATCTGGTATAACACAAACGCAAGTCAAAGCAGCAAGAGAAGATACCTATTAAACTTTTTACTAAAAGTGTCAGAATGGACAAGGCTAGGAGATCTACTCTATTAAAGCATCAAAAATGTATGTTTTTAAAATTACGTACAACTTTAGGCATAATAAGAAACAGTCAGAAAAATAAGTTAGTAATAACCTTATATAGATGCGTATAGTTCGAGTGGAAGTATGGAAATCGGGAGGCAGGTAAAGAAAATAGCTAGGTACTACGCCCCACACGTATCCACTATATATTGTAGAGGTACCACCTTATCCAACTATACCTAGACTTGTTCTTTAATGCATAATACAATACTGTACACCTACTGTATACACTCATTTTCAACTAAGACTGTACTGACTATTACACACACAACCTATAACTCTGCAGCCACACACACAGAGTCTATATCTACCCACCCTGTAAACTCTGACTTCCTTCTTTCCTTTCTTTCTTCTTTAGCTTAGAGTCTTTGTCCATAGTATTAATAAACTAGCTGTGGAAGCTTTACTCGACTGATCGTGACAATAAATAAACATATAAACATAATTATAAAGCTTAAAAAATAACTAGATTAATTTAATACTTTTAAAATTATTAAAGTCCTAATTTAGAATTGCTTAAATCTTTATAAGGTTAATTCTAATTTTTATTTTAGCTTTTATAACTATTCCTAAATAATTAATAATAAATATATTAAAACAAAACTTCCTAATATTTTTTTAATATCTAGTTTAATATAAGCAGTAGATTATTTTTTTATAATAGATCTAGTATTATTTTTTAGTTTTAGAATAAATTAAAATATTATTTATATAAGCATTTATAAATTTGTTTAAAAGTTTTTAAATTTATATATTAATAAAAGCTTACTACTAAACAGATTTTATTTTTAAACTAAATAATAAAACTTTTTATTAAAATATTTTTTTGCAAGTTTAAAAGAAAATAAAATAGTATAATTTTATAATTAATAGCAATTAATAAAAAGTTTTAATAATATCTAGTTTTATAAAACAGGTAATATTATAATAATTAAATATAATATTACTAATGTTTAGAGCTAGTATAATTTAATTTTTTAAATATATATTTTTTTATTAATAATTAATTATAAACTTATATTTAATTAACCTAAATTTAAATATAAATAAAACAAAAGTAGTATTTAGGTTTATATTTTGTTTAATAAAGTTTATAACTAGTAGCTTGTTTATAAACTTTTTTTAAATAGAATAAACTATATAAATATTTAGTATTAATAGGGCCCGGAGGCATATTTTTTGCTATTAAGTTCTAATATTATATTAAATCTTAGTTATAATAGTAGTAAAGTTTTAGATTTTTTTTTTAAAAAGAATCTTTTTAGGTATAATAGCTAAAAAAGTAAAAAGTTTCGCACTAACTTTATATGCTTAAAGTCTTTTTTTTTAGAAATAAGATTAGTTTATTATTAAAAGTCTTTTATAGTACTACTTGGTTGATTTAAGTTTATTTTTTTTATAAAATATTAATTACTTTTAAGTTTTTTTTAAGTAGCTTAGTATAATTATTTTTAGTTATTATAAATTTAATTATAATAAGCTTTTTTAGAGTTTTTTTAGCTAGTTATTTCTATTTATTTTAGTAGGGATAATTCTAAAGGTTTTGTATAATTTTTTTAATAGCGGCTTGGTTTTTTTTTTTTTTAATAATTATTATATAGACCCTTTTTGTTTTAGGTTTGGGGGTCCTAAATTTATTTTGCGTTTTTTTAGTCTTAGTTATCTTTAGGATAATTGTTTTGTTTTTAAAAAGTTGTTTTAATATTTAATAATATTTTTTTAACGTTTAATTGTATTAATTAGTATTTTTTTATATTTTTAGGTCTATATTTTATTATTTATAGCTAAAAAGTTTAATTATAATTATTAGCAAAAATTAAGCTAATAAAAATAAATTATTTAGTTAGATTAATTATTATTTTTAGGTTTTTATTAGAATATTTTGTTTTGCTAACTATTTAATACTAATAATAATATTATAACTAAAGTTAATAACTTAAAATATTTAATTTTTAAATTATTAATTATTAATTTTTATAGTATATATTAAATATTTGCGGACTTTGCGAACTATTTTACTTTAGTAGTTATAAAGCTTTTAAAGTTTAGCTAAACAAACTATTTCTATTTTTAACTATTATTTAACTTATTATATAAACTTATAACTAATTATTAAAAAGGTATAAGCTCTAGTATTATATAAAGCTAAAGTTTTTATTTTAATACTATTAATTTATAATTAAGTAGGTATTTTAAAAGTAATTAATTTGTTTTAGCTATATATTTTAATTAAAATAGGTAAAAAAAACTAATAAAAAGATTTCTATTAGTTCTATTTATTTTTTAAGTTAAATAAACTACTAGAGCTATTCTTATTAGGGATTTCTTTTGCTAGTTAAACACTTAAAACTTTAAACTTTTAGTTAAAGCAATTAATTAATAAGTGTTTTTTTTTACTATAAATAAAACAGGTCTTATTATTCTAATAAGCCTTTTTTTTTTTATAGTTAATGCTTGTTTTAATAACAATACTAGTTAAAAGCTAACTAGATATAAACTTATTAGGATATTCCATATGGATTGTCTTTTCTAGCGTAGCTTGGCTCAACCCTACCGGGTAGCTTTTCCCAAATTATGACTTAGAGAAAATTCTATCCCATTTTGTTGGAATGTGGAGATTAAGTACACTCTATCCTCTGACTATATGTATTACTAGATTCCCCCGGACCCTTGGTCCTTGATTCTTCCTTCTGATCATCCTGAATACACAAGACATTCTGCTCACTTGTATACGTATCCACTTATCTTGACACATTTTCCCATACAAAATTACCCACCTACTAACTCACAACCACCCACCTACTAACCTCACTACCACCCACCCACTCAACCCACTAACCTCACTACCACCCACCCACTCAACCCACTAACCTCACTACCACCCACCCACTAAGTCCACTAACCTCACTACCACCCACCCACTAAGTCCACTAACCTCACTACCACCCACCCACTAAACCCACTACTACTCACCCACTCAACTCACCACCACTCACTCACCAACCTTCCTTCCTATTTATTATCCGTGCGCTTGGAATTGTTAGTCTAGTGCAGCGCACACCACTAAAATCCTTAATAGCGCTAAAATTAGCGCTGTTCCTACAAAACACTAAAGGTCTGATTAGCGATATTTTCCAGCGTAGCTAAAAAACTTCGCTAATATAGAACTCTACTACCCTGTTACGAGCTACTGTAATATTTAATAACACTATAAACATATATATAGAAGTATTTATTATTGATACGCCGACGCGAGCTAACTTTAAACTAGCAAAACAGGCCAAGAATCAGACGATTAACCTGCCACCAAAGCTAAAAATAGCCGGAAAAAAAAAATCAAGAACTTTTGCTTTATAACATGCTAAACAAGCAGTACGCAAAGATCAACCGCAAAAACAAGATCTGCCGGGAAGTTACCATACAGCTAGCAACTATGCTAGATGACTTTGTACGCTTATTTTAAAGCAATACTTAGGCTAGCTATAAACAGCTAGCTTGTAACTATGTTAAGATCTTAGGATAGTACTTTAATACATCTGTGTACGTACAGTCTGGGGGCCAAAACATAGCACCCCTGCAACCAGCTAGTACTTTAGTACGAATAGAAATATCGGAACAACCAATATTAACGTTAACAAAGGCATAGTTAGTAACGCTTTCGTATGCGGAAGTAGTAAAAAAAAGTAAACTTCCCGCTAAATTGTTCTTTAGAGCAACCCTATTAGCAGCTTTTAGCAAGTACTCTAACCGTAGCGCTAGTACTATAGCGAACACCTAAAAACTATGCAAGAACATCTGCGTACTTGTCTAATTAGGCAAAAAAGCACTGCAGTTCTAACAAAAAACAGCTTTTGTAGTAAGAACAGCGCTTCTAAAAAACCTAGAGCTGCTAACAAAAGCTATTTAAAATATATAGCTTATAAAAACGGGCTAAGTAATTAAAGCGATCGATCTAGTAATATAAAACAAGCTATTCGAAAAACAAAGCATTAAAATTATTAAATAAATTTTGTAGGCCTAAGCAGTCGAACTCCCCAAAAAATAAATAGTATATATTATTTCCTAAGTTTTAGTATTTATAACTAATTATATATTAGATATACTAATAAACATTATATAAAAAATAGTAATAAAAAAAATTAAAGTATAAACAAGCGTTACTCCAGTTAATACCTATATATCCCATAAAAAAATAAACCTAGAAACCTCGGAGGTTACCTGGGTTATGGCTTTTAAAAAATCAATAAAAAGGTTTAGACTATTTTTAACTAGCGAGCTTTTTTGCAGAAAAAATAAGCAAGTCTAGGTTGTCCGGCATAACCTGGGATACCAGGGCTACCACACGTTAAAATACTACAACCAAAAACTGCTCTGCAAAAACTGCAGCGTCCGGCTAAATGCCTACAAACTAATAAACAACAGGAAGTATATAGCACTACTGAGATGCGCGAACTGCTATAGCCTATACCTAGCAAGCTATAAAAACTGCCCTACAAAGCTACAAAAAGTTAATAGAGCTATTATCCCAATAATACAAGCCAAATTAAAAGCAATCCAAAAAACAAGCAATAAAAACTATAATAATAAGCACTAACCATTTTTGACCGCTACAAACAAGTAAGAAAAAGAAGTAATAGGCCGGCCGAAACAACAAAGCAGCAGTAACAAAAAAAAGGCTTCCCTTACGCTAGAAGAGCAAATATAGAACAAATCGGACGCAGCTACAACCTTTATTTTTTTTGCCTTATCTTTAGATAACACATTAAAAAGAAAAAAAATAAAAATAAAAGAAAAAATCACTGTTGTGCTTTTAATAATAATCTGACTAGTAACGCCAGTACTACTACCAGTAGTACCAAGAACGCTAATAAAAGAATTTGCAAACAAACATAATATTTTAAAGCCCAAGAAAGTAAAGAAAGTATTGCAACAAGTGCTTAAGAGCACATAAAAAGCCCATAGATCTACTACTAGGTCCGGAGGCGAAAGCATAAAAAGCAGCGCAGTAATATAACCAAACAACGCTAAAAAAAGACAAACGCTCCGGAACTCCGGACAATAAAAATAGCAGCCCAAAACGTTAAGCATAAAACAAACAACCACTCGATTTTCCTACAGAAATGCTAAAACAAAAGAATAAATGTTATAATAGTTATAGAGCTATAGATAAACAAACAAAAAAACAAAAAAACATAAATATATTACAAATATAACAACTATAAACCAGTAAACACTTAGAACACAAAAAAAAGCAATAGACCAAAAGTAATAATATATATTAAAGTATAAAAAAACCTTATAGTAGAAAAAAAGGCCCCAGTATATTACTATAATATAATATAGCTTAATATTAATAAATATAAGTTTTTTATATATTATAAAGCACTAAATACAAATATAGTAATAAAATATATTATAGTACTAGAGCTACTAGAAAATTGCCTAGTAATAGGCGACCTAAACATATAACACCCAGACTAAGAGCCTAGAGTTACTACGCTACACAGCAGATA
Source organism: Ustulina deusta (assembly GCA_023159155.1). Taxonomy (NCBI): domain Eukaryota; kingdom Fungi; phylum Ascomycota; class Sordariomycetes; order Xylariales; family Xylariaceae; genus Ustulina; species Ustulina deusta. The sequence goes on along the minus strand of JAJNNX010000071.1, from coordinate 72,269 downwards.
ATAGATCTTAGAGTGGTTAGCAAAAATAGAAATATATTTTATAGGCACGCTAGAAAAAGCAACCCATAGGGTAGGGCACATCCTGGACGTTTTTTTTTTAAACATCTTTTTTATTAAAAGCTACGTAGCAGAAAAACTAGAAACCCTTTCAAACTACAAACTGCTACAAACCATATTGCTGTAGCAGGGCCCTACCTGCCACCTAAATGGACCACCCAAAATGGTCGTTAAAAAAAAAGACCTAGAATAGCTACGGAACTTAGTAAAAATAAGAACCAATATACTACCAAGAGTCAAAAAAGCTGCTATGCCAAAAGAAGTAAAAAAAGCTGCAGAAACACTATTAACCCTAATAACCAAATATATAAAAGCCATTAGAACTAAAAAACGCAAGCAAAGCAGGTCTGCACTATAGTAAACAAACAAGTATATAAAAGTATAGATAGAATATAAAGGGTTACTTAATACTAAAGATATAGAAATAAATAAAAAATAGCTACTAATAGTAATAAAAAAAGCAAAAACGGACTACTAAAAAACAAAAATTAACAATATACAAAATAATAAAAACTTAATAACGGTTATCAACTAGTACAAACAAAACAGAGCAGTTAAAGCCTTACTTTTTATTAATAAAAAAAAAGTTATAGTTAAAACAAAAAAAAAAGTCGAGTATTTTACTAAAAACATTTTTAAAAGATTTAATACAGACAACAACCTGCTTACAATAGAAGCCCTAGAACTAAACAAATAGGCATAGCTACCCTAGAACACTAGGGTAATAATAAAAAAAGCGCATAAATACGCTACAAAAGTCACTTTAATATTGCCAAAAACAAACTTAGTAACAATCAAGTTTTTAAATATTATATAGCCCGCGGTAAGGGAATACTACTAATAACTCCTAGAAAAATGTTTAAAATATAGCATTTTTCTAAAGGTTTAAAAACAAGCTAACGTAGTTATGCTACTTAAAGTAGGCAAAACGGACTTTATATCATATAGGTTCTAGAAGCCGATTGCTTTATTATTTTATATAAAAAAAAGGCTCGAAAGACTTATAGCAAAAAAAATAATATAAATAGTACTAAAAGCAAGCCTAATAAATCTATAACATACAGGAGCTATACTTAAAAAGTCTGCTACCGACCTAGTAGCTAGTTTAGTATACAATATAGACCTAGCTTTTACTAATAGAATAGTAGCTATACTAGTCACCCTTAACGTGCAAGAAATGTTCGACGTACTGCTAAAAAACAGACTCCTAACTAGAATAACCAAACAAAGCTGGCCTACAACAGCTATTAAAATTATTAAAAGCTTTTTAATAGGCTGCATACTTATAGCACACCTAGAAAATATAACAATAAGTCCAAAAAAAGCAGCCTATAGTACGCTACAAAGTTCCCTAGCATTACCAATGCTATATATACTATATCTATGCAAATTAGTCGGAGGCAACCCCAACAAATGGGGGTACATAGACAACCTAGCAGTTCTAGCCCTAGGAAAGACCCTAAAGCAAAACAAGCGCAAAGCAGAAAAATAAGTTAATAAAATCCTTAAGTATGGCTAAACTAATAAAATAGCATTTGCTCCCAAAAAAATAGAAGCTATCTATTTTACGAAAAATTAAAGCATAGCTAACCCTATAATCAAACTTAATAATAGAACAGCAATAACGCTAGTCCTTTTAGTAGATCCCTTGGAGCTACGGAAAGCTTTAGCGCTATAATAGCTAGAAGTCTTCCTGGATAGAAAACTATAATTCTAACGCCATATAGAAAAAAGAGCAACAAAAGGACTAAAAATAGCCAACTATATTAGGGCTATTTTAGCTATAATAAAAGGCCCTCTAGTAGCAGGCCTCCATAAGATAGTAAACATAGTCCTAATGCTAGCACTTCTATATAAATATAAAATATAGTATAAGGGACAAGAAAAACTAGCAAGCAAAATAGTAACGAACAAGCGGCCAATAGTTAGTATAAAGCTAGGCAGGCATATATAGGCAATCTAGCAGGCACTCCTAAAAGTAACAAAAGGAGTACTACTTATATAAAAAACGTTCCCTAAACACGCTCTTTTTATAGTTAGCGGAATACTAACAGCAGAAATAGCCCTCAAATAGGCATAATATAAGTACGCCCTAAAAATAAAAACAATACACAAACAATACTTGCTAGCAGTTAGATCAATACTAAAGATAATATAGCAAAGAAAGAAGGCTAGCTAACAGCAATAAGCATACACCAACCTACAAATAGCGGCTAGAATACTGCCGGACATCAAGCGGACAGTACTATACTTGCCCAAATTCCTAGAAAGGTTATAGAAAAACCCCATAAATAATATAAACAAAAAAACAGCAATAGAAGTATTCAAAGAATAGTTTGCCAACAAGTCAGTATTTAATATAACTATATTTACAAACAGCTCAGAAACAATAAACGGTCTTAGGTATAAATACGCCCTATATAAGGGACAGACACTAATCATAGAAGGATACAGGGGCTTACACCCCTATAGAGTAGTATTTAACGCGGAAGCATTTGGGGCCCTTAGGGAGCTACAAAAGGCCATCCAACAATACCCAACCAACACTACGGTCATGTTCTACGTAAATAATATAGCTACCCTGTAGTACACCCAAAAAAACACACCAACAATATTACAATAAGTTTTTATAAAAATATATAAACTTATAAAATAATATAGCATCAAGACACGCTAGAGCCTAAAGCATTGCAAGATCAAAAGAAACGAACGGGCAGACAAAATAGCAAAGCTTGGAACAAAAAAAAAGCCTTTAGACCTAGAGTTAGGCCCCACAGCAGCCGGCCTCAAAAAGGAAATACGTCAGAACATAAAGCAAATGGCAAAGAAATAGCAGAAAAATTAAAACACTAATGTTCCAAGCGGCTTTAAAGCAGCAAAAATCAAATATAGGCCCAGGAAGTACCCAGAAGCACTATACCTGCCCAGAAAAATCCTAAGCTAGTACCTAAACACTATATCGGCCCATAAAGACTTCCACTAGTACTACGAAAAGTTTAACCACTACAAAGCAGAGGTCCACTGCACCTACACCTCGTACTTTAAAAAAAGACAAAAAAAAAGCCCGGAGCATATAGTACACTGCACGGCTGCTAGAGCAAACAAGCTAGAATAGCCCAGACTACCCAAGCCAGCCACAAAAAACAACAGCACAAAATAGTCCAAAAATAGCTAGCCAATAAAGCTATATAGACTTGACCTGCAACATATAGCAAACAGATAGAAATACTGGCAGTAGCTAGTGCGGAATCCTGTAGCGTTCTAAAGCTTCTGCTAAACAACAGGCTACTACGATAAAATATGTCCGCCCTTTCAGAAAAAAAGAAAGTAGTACTGCTAGGAAAAGGACACAAAAAAGAAAAAAAAGGTTGCCGCAAAAGAAAAGAAAGAAAAAAAAGAGCTAGAAATAGCTGTTCTTCAGGCCCTGGACCAGTAAGCGGAAGAATGTTGGTTTACCAAAAAAACACTAGAAAAAAGGAAAAACACTTAAAAAACAACAAAAACAACAAAAAAGCTACCTATGTGGCACAGCCCCAGAATTTGCTAGTATAAGCAAAAAGAAACCTATAGCAAAAGTAGAAGCCCAAGCTAACTGATACCGCTAAAGACCAGCAATACATAAGGCCCATAGGCCTAGCTTAAAGGATTAGAATGTAGTAACCACAAGCAATAAAATAATAAGCCCACAAAAACATAGTCTGGCATCTTGCCTAAACTTCCAAATATAGAACACCCACTATATTTAAAAATAGGTAGAGCTTGTCACGTCACAATACCCCTAGGGAGGTCCTACGATATAGAGCTTAGGCACCCCGCACTAACGTTAAACAAATCAATCAATCAATCAATCAATCAAACCACTCACTCACCCACTAACTCACAATCACCCACCCACTAACTCACAACCACCCACCCACTAACCTCACTACCACCCACCCACTAACCTCACTACCACCCACCCCCAACACCCACTACCACCACTACCACCACTATAACCACCACCTAGGGCCCCCAAACCAAAACTTCTGTAGGGGGGTTTTTTGGAAAGTTTAGCACTCTGCGGGGGGTCTCCGCCCCAGAGGAGGAAATCGATCTTGCAACTGGGTTTTCTCTACGGATATACATCGCACAATGGTGCAACCAGAACCAAAAGATAGCACTTTTAATTGCGCATCTTTTGATCCCGGATGCACGATGGTGGCGATTGTTTTCGTGGGGTTGCGACGGTTGCAGTAGGGAGGGTTGGGTGGTGGTGGTGGTGCAGCACCGGGTGGTCGACCGGTCGGCCGCAAGACCCCACCACCACCACCCAGGCTCTCCCGGGTAAGCTCTCCCAAATTCTGACTTGGCAAGAATTCCGTTGGATTCCTCCCATACAAAACCACCCACCTACCCACCTACCCACTAACCACCCATCCACCCATCCACTAAGTCCACTAAGTCCACTACCACCCACCCACTAAGTCCACTACTACTCACCCACTAAGTCCACTAACTACCTACCCTACCTATCTCTCCCTCACACTCTCACACCCCACCACTCACCACCACTCACTCACTCACTAAGTCCACCAACCACCCACCCTACCTGTCTCTCCCGGGTAACCCTTCCTAAATTCTCACCCCGCCAACACCCACCAACACCCACTGACACCCACTAACCTCACTACCACCCACTCACTACCCACCCTACCCATCCCTCCCGGGTAGGTTCTGATAAATTCTTTTTTAACTTGGACAAAATTCTATTCCACCTACCTCACCCTCCCACCCACCCGCCCGCCCACACCATACCCCTCCTCCCAGATAACCCTTCCTAAATTCTTACCCCGCCAACACCCACCAACACCCGCCCGCCCACACTATACCCCTCCTCCCAGATAACCCTTCCTAAATTCTTACCCCGCCAACACCCACCAACACCCGCCCGCCCACACTATACCCCTCCTCCCGGATAACCCTTCCTAAATTCTTACCCCGCCAACACCCACCAACACCCGCTGACCTCACTACCACCCACCCCCAACACCCACTACCACCACTACCACCACTATAACCACCACCTAGGGCCCCCAAACCAAAACTTCTGTAGGGGGGTTTTTTGGAAAGTTTAGCACTCTGCGGGGGGTCTCCGCCCCAGGGGAGAAAATCAATCCTGCAACTGGATTTTCTCGGCGGATATATATCGCAGACCGGTGCAACCAAGACCAGACGATACGCGGTTCAAAGGGCTATCTTTTGATCCCGGGTGCACAATAGTAGCAATTGTCTTCGTAGAGTTGTTGCGGTTGCAGTGGGGAGGGTCGGGCGGCGGTTCGGTGCGGGGTAATTACGTCACCCCACCAAGCCGCCTACCTATCTTATAGTTGGATCTCCTCTCGCTATACCGATGCTACATATATGTGATTAATATCAGTCGATTCCTCTCGAAACGGCGGTCTTAATGATACCGGTATGTGGTTTGTAGGATAAGTATTGAAATTCTTGTTTCACTTCGGCGAGGAAGCGGTAAGAAGTGTGATAGATTTTTGAACAACCGAGTAATTAAGAATGATCGAAATAACTTAGTTCGGTATTTCTTAACCGGTTTTTGGTCTACTACAACATGACCTACTTTGTTTAAAAGCTAGAAAAATTCAGCTATCGAACAATACTAGTTGAAAGCTAACTAGATATAAACTCATCAGGATATTCCATATGGATCGTCTTTTCTAGGGTAGCTTGGCTCAACCCTACCGGGTAGCTTCTCCCAAATTATGACTTAGAGAAAATTCCATCCCATTTTCCCATACAAAATCACCCACCCACTAACTCACAACCACCCACCCACTAACCTCACTACCACTCACCCACTAACCTCACTACCACCCACCCCCAACACCCACTACCACCACTACCACCACTATAACCACCACCTAGGGCCCCCAAACCAAAACTTCTGTAGGGGGGCTTTTTGGAAAGTTTGGCACTCTGCGGGGGGTCTCCGCCCCAGAGGAGGAAGTCGATCTTGCAACTGGGTTTTCTCTACGGATATACATCGCACGATGGTGCAACCAGGACCAGAAGATAGCACTTCTAATTGCGCATCTTTTGATCCCGGATGCACGATGGTGGCAATTGTTTTCGTGGAGCTGTGGCGGCTGCAGTGGGGAGGGTCGGGCGGCGGTGCAGCGCGGGGTAGGCCCTTCCCGGGTAAGCTCTCCCAAATTCTGACTTTGGCGAAGTTTTTGTTAGATTTTTTTCCCATACCACACTGCCTAGGTAACTTTTCTTATTATCTCTTTTTTTACTACTGCTGCCCCTTCACCTCCAGGGTAGCCCTTGCCGCACATGTATGCATATGTACTAAAGCTCGCAGGGCTTACCCTATAAGACCTACCCTACACTTACCCTGTAGGACCTACCCTGTACTTACCCTATAAGACCTACCCTACACTTACCCTGTAGGACCTACCCTGTACTTACCCTATAAGACTTACCCTACACTTACCCTGTAGGACCTACCCTACACTTACCCTATAAGACCTACCCTACACTTACACTGTAGGACCTACCCTACACTTACCCTGTAGGACCTACCCTGTACTTACCCTATAAGACTTACCCTGCACTTACCCTGTAAGACCTAGGGTAGCTCCCTCTCCTATCTGCCTCAGGTCCGGACATCTCCCCCCCTACTACTGCCCGTAAAAAATTGTTGCCCCCTTATACGGTTGGAGTCACCGCGCCGAAAAACACTTCCCTGGGACAAGCTACCCTATAGTTCGATAAGGGGCCCTTCGAGCCTCTAGGGAATGCTAAGGGCCCTCTAGGCTAGCCCCCTAAACTAGTAGGGCGCTAAGCCGTAGGGGCGGATAGCCCCCCTTCATATACCCACCGACCCCACTTGGGTCCAAAACACGGCTCAGAGGGTTCCCGTACAGGTTGTGGGTTTCCGAAAAAAGATTTGTATGGGAAAAATGCCAAGACGACTCACGAAACGGTTTTTTTCGTGAGTTCTGAGGACTTTAAGCATTCCGACTTAGAGAAAATTCTGTAAAATTTTCAATTTTACTTTTTAATTCCCACGTATAGCTAGCAACTCGGGCATCACAATCATATAGGTCTTATCCTGTCGACTCGCTTCCTTGTCGAGATATCTGGCCTGCAAGTCTGAGATACGCCTACCCTGAGAGCTCCTACCCTATACTCTGTCAAACTCAACCCCTTCCCGGGTAGCCTCTCTCATAGAGCCTACCCTATAGGACCCTACCCTGTACTTACCCTGTAAGATCTACTCAGGAGGAGGATTTAGATATCTCCCAGGTAACCTCCTCCAGAGCCTACTGTGACGGTCAGTACAGTCTTGGCACGGTCAGTACAGTCTTAGCACGGTCAGTACAGTCTTAGCACGGTCAGTACAGTCTTAGCACGGTCAGTACAGTCTTAGCACGGTCAGTACAGTCTTGGCGAAACCCGCAAGGACTCCAAACCTACATAGCGATAAGATAGGAAGTCTACGCACGGACCAACCCATAACTCTATAGCCACACATATAGAGTTTATATCTACCTATCCTATAAACTCTGATTTTCTTTTTTTCTTTCTTTTTTCTTTAGCTTAGAGTTTTTGTTTATAGTATTAATAAACTAGCTATAAAAATTTTACTTAACTAATTATAATATTACTTTAAGCTTACTAATTATTTATTAATAAATATTCAATAAATATATATTTTTTATTTTGTTATAATTAGCAAAATATAAATAAACTTTTTTTTTTAGTTATATATTTAATATAAAAGATTATATATTTTATAATATAAACTTAACTTTAATATAACCCTAATAAACCTTTCGACCTTTATGCTACCTAAAGGCTAACAACCCATAGAAAACCTAACTTTAAACACCCCTATTCTATTTCTAGTTTTTAAACAATTAGAACAACTCTAACCCTTAAGTATAGCTAGCCTTTTATTATCGGACAATCTTAAAATCTTTTTTTTTATAAAAAAAAAGAAAAATTAAGCACTAGACTTTTTTGCAAATATTTTAAGTGAACTAATGTTACGATCAGTCGAATAAAGCTTCTATAGCTAGTTTATTAATACTATAAATAAAGACTCTAAGCTAAAAAAAAAAAAAAAAAAAAAAGTCAGAGTTTATAAGGTGGGTAGATATAAACTCTATATATATAGCTGCAGAGTTATAAGTTAGTCCGTGCATAGACTTCTTATCTTATTACTATATAGGTCTAAAGTTCTTACAAGTTTTGCTAAAACTATACTAACTATTATACTACTTTTTTCTAAAACTAAAAGTTTAAATATAGTTTTAATTTAAAGTTATTAATAATATTAAATTTATATAGTTTTTTTATATTATATTGCTTTATTATTGTTTTTATAATTGCTTGCAAATTTGTTAGTTATTGCTATATATATCTATTTTTGTAATTTTATAAGTAGTCCGGGGGCTTTTTTATAAGTTTTATAAAATTAGTCAAGCTTAATTAGCACGTTTTTAAAATTCTAAGCTATATACTAAGTGTTATTAGAATTGCAGCTTTTTTAAACAACTTAATATTATAGCTTTTTGTTTTTTTTATATATTTTTAATTGTTTGATTTGTTTAATTTTAAATTTTATTTTATTATTAATATTTTTAGCGAAAGGTAATAATTAGATTTGTTAAAATAAAAGGTTATTGTTTGTTTTTTATAATTGGTTAGTATAGAATAGGTTTTTTATTTTGTAAAAGTTAGGCAAATTAAAAATATAGCTAAAGTTTTGTTTTTTTAGAAATTTAAAAAGTCTGACTAACTAGAAGTTTAATCTAGTAGTTAGTATTTATATTATAAAGCTTTTTTTTAAAAAAAGACTTTATTTTTTATTTTAAAATCTATTAAATATTTTTTTTATCAGTTTATAGTTTATATTGTTTTTATATAAGGGTTGCTATATTGTATGCTATTTTTTAAACATTTTAGGTTTAGCGGACTAGTTTAAGCGCTTATTGCTTAGTGTTAGAATTTGCAATAGTTTTATTAATATTTACTATTAGAAAGTTTTGTGCTTTAACTCCTATTACTATTTTTAATTGTTTTAGTATTTATTAATATAGAAATAAAGTTATTAGTTTAATTTTTGTTACGATTAGTTAAGTAAAGCTTCTATAGCTAGTTTATTAATACTATAGACAAAGACTCTAAGCTAAAAAAGAAAAAAAGAAAGAAAAAAAGTCAGAGTTTATAAAGTAGGTAGATATAGATTTTATATATGTAGTTATAAAGTTATGGGTTAATTTATGCATAAACTTTCTATTTTATTGCTATATAGGTCTAGAAGTTCTTGCAAATCTTGCTAAGACTATACTAACTATTATACTATTTTTTTCTAAAACTAAAAGTTTAAACGTAGTTTTAACTTAAAATTACTAATAATATTAAGTTTGTATAGTTTTTTTATATTATATTGCTTTATTATTATTTTTATAATTACTTATAAATTTGTTAGCTATTATTATATATATTTATTTTTATAATTTTATAGCGGGTCCCAAAGCTTTTTTATAAATTTTATAGAATTAGTTAAGTTTAATTAGTATATTTTAAAAATTTTAAGCTATATATTAGGTATTATTAGGATTATAGCTTTTCTAAGCAACTTAGTATTGCAGCTCTTTACTTTTTTTATATACTTTTAATTATTTGATTTGTTTAATTTTAAATTTTATTTTATTATTAATATTTTTAGCTAAAAATAATAATTAGATTTATTAAAATAAAAGGTTATTATTTATTTTTTATAATTGGTTGGTATAAAATAGGTTCTTTATTTTGTAAAAGTTAAGCAAATTAAAAACGTAGCTAAATTTTTGTTTTTTTAAGATTTCAAAAAGTTTAACTAACTAGGAATCTAATCTAATAGTTAGTATTTATATTATAAAGCTTTTTTTTTTTTAAAAAGACTTTATTTTTTATTTTAAAATCTATTGGGCGTTTTTTTTTGTTAATTTATAGTTTATATTATTTCTATGCAAGGGTTGCTACGTTATATGTTATTTTCTAAATATCTTAGGTTTAGCGGACCAGTTCGAGCATTTATTGCTTAGTGTTAGAATTTGCAATAGTTTTGCTAATATTTATTATTAAAAGGTTTTATGCTTTAATTCCTATTGCTACTTTTAGTAGTAATATTTTAATTAATAAATATTATAAGGAATTATATATAAAGTTTAAAGCAAAAAAATAAATATTTTAATTATTTTAGTATTTATTAATATAAAAATTGCCACGCTCAGTCAAGTAAAGCTTCTATAGCTAGTTTATTAATACTATAAACGAAAACTCTAAGCTAAAAAAGAAAGGAAGAAGGAAGGAAGGAAGTTAGAGTTTATAGGGTAGGTAGATATAGATTTTGTGTGTATGGCTATAAAAGTATGGGCTGGTTTATATATAGACTTTTTATTTTATTGCCTTGTAGGTCTGGAGTTCTTCTAGGTCTTGCTAAGACTGTACTAACTGTTATACTATTTTTTTTTAAAACTAAAAGTTTAAATATAGTTTTAATTTAAGGTTACTAATAACGGCAGGTTTGTATAGCCTTTTTATGGCGTATTGCTTTATTATTATTTTTGTAATTGCTTGCAAATTTGTTAGCTATTGTTATATATATCTATTTTTGTAGTTTTATAGGGGGTCCGGGGGCTTTTTTATAAGTTTTGTGGAATTAGTCAAGTTTGATTAGTATGTTTTTAAAATTCTGGGCTATGTACTAGGTATTGTTAGGATTACAGCTTTTCTAAGCAACCTAGTATTGCAGTTTTTTGTTTTTTTTATATATTTTTAATTGTTTAATTTGTTTAACTTTAAATTTTGCTTTGCTATTAATATTTTTGGCCAGAAACAATAATTAAATTTGCTAAAGTAAAGGGTTATTGTTTGCTTTTTGTAATCGGTTAATATAAAACAAGTTTTTTATTATATAAAAGTTAGGCAAATCAAAAATGTAGCTAAATTTTTGTTTTTCTAGGATTTTAAAAGAACTAACTAATTACAAGTCTAATCTGGTAGTTAGTACTTGCGTTATAAAACCTTTCTTTTTTAAGAAAACTTTGTTTTTTATTTTAAAATTTACTAGACGTTTTTTTTTATTGGCTTATAGCTTATATTATTTTTATATAAAGGTCGCGGCTTTGTGTGCTATTTTTTGAACGTTTTAGGTTTAATAGATTAACTCAAATGTTTGTTGTTTAGTATTAAAATCTATAACTGCTTTACTAAGGTTTATTATTAAAAAGTTTTATATGTTTATTTCTATTGCTATTTTTAGTAATAATATATTGATTAATAAATGCTATAAGGAATTATATATAAAGTCTAGAGCAAGGAGGTAAATATTCTAGTTATTTTAGTACTTGTTAATATAGAAACAGAGTTATTAATCTAGTTTTTAATTAGTTAATTCTACTACTTTTTAGGTTTAAAAATAATAAGTGCTGCTAAAGCAGTGCTTAATACCTATAAGATTATTAATTATTGCTATAAACTTAGAAATAAATAGTCCTATGTTATTTAATATTTATATGTCCGGTATACCTAAAAATCTATATAGACTCTTATAATATTGTGCAGCTAGTAACTCTGTAGTGTTGGTCTTTTTGCTGGGTAAAGTTATAATTAAATAGCTAAACTTGTTTATAAACATTTATATATAGTTGTAACCCTATTAGTCGGGTAGCATGTTTTTACTATCTATTACTATGTGTTGCTATACTATAAATAATATAAATAATAAGTAGAGAAAGCTAAAAGTTTTGTTTTATAGTATCTTATTTTTTTTATAGTTGTAGTAATTATGTATGTACTATTTATAATTACGTTTTAAGTAAGGCTAGTAATATTCTTGTTTTAATATTTTGATTGTTTTATGCTAGCTTTAGTGTATAGTAATTAGGAGCATATAAACTTTTTAAATTAAGGTTATATAAAAAAAAATAGTTTTATTCAAGGTAACCTTAAGTATATATAGCTTTTTGTTTTTGTTTTTTAGTTTTTGTAGTTAGTTTTTTTGTTTAATTAGGTTTATTAGGTTAGTTTTTTGGGGAGTGTTGGACAGAATGTCTATAGTTAATATAAGACTTAGTATTTTGTTAGAAAGGACTAGTGCTATTATTTTCTTTTTGGCTTTTTTAGCTTTTATTATAGGAAGTTTTGCTGTTTTTTTTGATAAAGTATTAGCTACTACGTTTTTTTGTTCTAGTTAATACTAAAAAGTAATATTAAAGTTTAATAAAAAGTCAGCCTAATAAACTTGTTGCATTAATAAGATCTGTTTATTTAAAAAATATAATAAAACTTAATAATTAGTTATTATAAAGAATTTAGTTTTTAGAAGTTTTAGGTAGTAGTGTTCTAAAGTTTATATTACTACTAGAAGTTCCCGGTTTTAAATCGGGTAGGCTTGCTTAGTTAGTATTATTATTTTAGAAAAATACTTTATAAGTTTCTAGGTTATATTTTTTTATTGTTGCTAGATAATTTTTTTTGTTATGTTGCGTAAGGCATTTGTTTTTATTTGTATTGGTTGGCTAGGCCTAAAAAAGGCTAGAACTAGGGCTTTATATACTAATAGTTTTATATGTTCGAAAGCTTGTTTTTATTCTAGTCCTATTATAAATAGCTTGTTTTTTTTTAGTAGTTGATTTAAAAGAGTAGCTATTTTATTAGTATAGTAGGTAAATATGCAAATGTAGTTATAAAGCTTAAAAAACAACTAAATCGATTTAGTACTTTTAAAATTATTAAAATTCTAATTTAGGATTGTTTAAATTTTAGCAGGGTTAATTTTGATTTTTACTCTAGTTTTTATAACTATTTCTAAATAATTAATAATAGGCGTATTAAAACAAGACTTTCTAATGTTTCCTTAGCACCTGGCTTAATATAAGCAGTAGATTATTTTTTTGTAATAGGTCTAGTGCTATTTTTTAGTTTTAGAATAGATTAGAATATTATTTGCGTAAGTGCTTGCAAATTTATTTAGGAGTTTTTGGATTTATATATTAATAAAAGCCTGCTACTATGCAGGTCCTACTTTTAGACCGAATAGTAAGACTTTCTATTGAAATATTCCTTTATAGGTTTGGAAAAAAGTAAGGTGGTGTAATTCTAAGGTTAGTAGTAATTAATAAAAAGTTTTAATAATATTTAGCTTTATAAAACAGGTTATATTATAATAATTAAATATAGTACTACTAATATCTAAAGCTAGTATAATTTTATTTTTTAAGTATATATTTTTTTATTAATAATTAATTATAAATTTATGTTCGGTTAACCTAAGTTTAAGTATAAATAAAATAAATATAGTGTTTAGGTTTATGTTTTGTTTAATAAAGTTTATAGCTAGTAGCTTGTTTACAAACTCCTTTTTAAAAAAAATAAACTATATAAGTGTTTAGTATTAGTAGGGTTCTAAAGTACGTTTTTTGCTATTAAGTTCTAGTATTATATTGAACTTTAGTTATAATAGTGGTAAGGTTTTAGATTCCTTTTTTAAAAAGAACTTTTTTAAGTATAATAGTTAAAAAGCAAAAGATTTTGTATTAACTTTATATGTTTAAAGTTTTTTCTTTTTAGAAATAAGATAGGTTTATTATTAAAAGTTTTTTATAGTATTATTTGGTTAATTTAAGTCTATTTTTTTTATAAAGTACTAATTATTTTTGAGTTTTTTTTAAATAGTTTAATATTATTATTTTTAGTTGTTATAAACTTAATTATAATAAGTTTTTATAAAGTTTTTTTAGCTAACTATTCCTACTTGTTTTAATAAAAATAGTTCTAAAAGTTTTATAAAATTTTTTTAATAGCAGCTTAGTTTTTTTTTTTTTTAGGAGTTATTATATAAATCTTTTTTGTTTTGGGTTTAGGAGTCCTAAGTTTTTTTTATATTTTTTTAGTTTTAGTTATACTTAAAATAATTATTTTAGTTCTAAAGGGTTATTTTAATATTTAATAAAATTTTTTTAATGCTTAATTGTATTAGTTGATATTTTTTTATATTTTTAGGTTTATAATTTGTTGTTTGCAGCTAAGTAGTTCAATTATAATTATGGGGAAAAACTGAGCTAATAGAGGTAAATTATTTGGCTAGATTAGCTATTATTTTTAAGTTTTTATTAAAATATTTTGTTTTATTAATTATTTAATACTAATAATAATATTATAACTAAGGTTAGTAATCTAGAACGTTTAGTCTTTAAACTATTAATTGTTAATTTTTATTATATATATTAAATGTTTGCGGACTTTACTGACTATTTTGCTATAGTAGTTGCAAAGTTTTTAAGGTTTTGCTAGACGGACTACTTTTATTTTTAGCTATTGCTTGATTTATTATACAAATTTGTAGCTAATTATTAAAAAAGTATGGGCTCTAGTATTATATAAAGCTAAAGTTTTTATTTTAATACTATTAACTTATAACTTAGCAGGTATTTTAAAAATAATTAATTTGTTTTAGCTATATATTTTAGCTAAAATAAGTAAGAGGACTAATAAAAAAATTTCTATTAGTCCTATTTGTTTTTTAAATCGGATAAACTACCTAAACTATTTTTATTAAGTGCTTTTTTTGCTAGCTAAACACCCAAAACTTTAGGTTTTTAGTTAGAGCAATCAACTATTATATGTTTTTTTTTACTATAAATAAAGCAGGTCTTATTATTTTAAGAAGCTTTTTTTTTTCTATAATTAAAGCCTATTTTAACTGTTTTAAAATAAGTATTTTAGAGCTTTTAAGGTTTGCTAAAAGTTAATAGTTAGGTTTGCCAAAAGCTTAATTACCTAAGTTCGATCTCTTTTTAGTTAAGTTTACAAGCTTAGTTTGCTAGTAATTCTTATAAGCTTGCTTAGTATTATATACTAATTTAATAACTTTATTAGTAAATAATTCATAAAAAATGTCTAGATCTATAAAAGCTTTATATAAGTTTTTTTCTAAGTTTATATAAAAATGGTTTTATAGTTTGTATTTTTATTATAATTCTATAAGTTAATATTTTTAGGCTAAGCTATTAAATATAGAAATAAATTTGTTAATATTTCTACTTACTTTATATATATGGGCTCTAAATGTTTTATAAGCAATAGTTGCTTAGTTAGAATTATAGTAAGCTATTAATAAAGCTTGGATTATTTCTATAATACTATTAAATAGTTTTTTGGTCAAATAGAAGTATGTTTTTATAGATTTTTTGGCGCGCCTTTCTAATTGGCTTATAATATATTAAAGTTAGCTATTTTTAGTTCGGAAAGTAGTAATATTTTTGTTTAATTTTTTTGCTAGTTTGTAGACCTAGTTATTAAACAGGTTTTTATTTCTTGCAAACTTGCTAAGATTAGTTTTTTATACTTTAGCTTTTTTAGTATAAAAAGGGTTTAAAGCAGTTATAAGTAAGCTAATAAGTCGAAAAGTAAGCAGAGCAGCAAGGCCGGAAGGTTTAAAGTTAATACTTCTAAATATGCTTTTTATAGTTAAATTATAATAGTTTTTTAAGAGCGCTAAAGTAAACATAGCAGAGGATCGGCGCTCTACTTTTTCTAGTTATTAAAAAAGTTCTACTAGAACTAACATAAGATCGCAAGCTTATATAGCTCTAATATCTTTTGTTGTATTTTTAGGTACGTTATTTATATTAGGTTGTTTTAGCTCTAGTTTAGATTTTGTTTTTTTAGGTCTTAATTTTTTATTTTTTTTAAGTCCTAATTTTTTATTTTTTCTATGTTTTAATGTTTTGTTTTTTTTTTTAAATATTAGTTTATTTAAAGTATTTATAAAAAAGTCTAGTGCAAAATATTCTTCTTTTTTTATAGAAGTAAAGATTTTAAGATTATTTAAAGATAATAAGCTAGTTATACTTTATAACTAGAGTTGTTTTAATTGTTTAAATACCCGGGGTAGAATTGGGGTATTTAAAGTTAGGTTTTCTACAGGTTGTTTACCTTTAAATAGTATAAAAGTCGAAAGTTTTATTATAGTTATATTAAAATTAAGTTTATATTATAAGATATATAATCTTTAGTATTAGGTATATAACTAAAAAAAAGAAGTTTATTTATGTTTTGCTAACTATAGCAAAATAAAAAATATATATTTTATTAAACGTTTATTAGCAAATAATCAATAAGTTTAAAGTAGTGCTACGTTTAGTTAAGTAATGCTTTTATAGTTAGTTTATTAATACTATAAACAAAAACTTTAAGCTAAAAAAAAAAAAAAAAAAGAAAGAAAGAAGTTAGAGTTTATAAAGTAGGTAGATATGGACTCTATGTGTATAGCTGCAGAAGTATGGGCTAGTCCGTGTGTAGACTTTTTATTTTATTGCTTTGTGGGTCTGGAGTCCTTGCAAGTCTTGCCAAGACTGTACTAACTGTTATAGAAATAGAGTTGTTGGTCTAGTTTTTAATTAGTTAATTTTATTATTTTTTGGGTCTAAAGATAGTAAGTATTACTAAAATAGTATTTAATGCTTATAAAACTATTAATTATTGCTATAAACTTAAAAATAAATAGTCCTATATTATCTAATATCTATATATTTAATATGCTAAAAAATCTATATAAACTGTTATAGTATTATATAGCTAATAATTCTATAATATTTATTTTTTTGCTAAATAAAGTTATAATCAGATAGCTAAACTTATTTATAAATATTTATATATAGTTATAACCCTATTAGTTAGATAGCATATTTTTACTATTTATTACTATGTATTGCTATATTATAGCTAGTATAAACAATAAATAAAAAAAGCTAAAAGTTTTATTTTATAATATTTTATTTTTTTTATAGTTATAATAATTATATATATATTATTTATAATTATATTTCAAGTAAAACTAATAGTATTTTTCTTTTAATATTTTGATTATTTTATGTTAATTTTAATATATAGTAATTAGAGGCATATAAGCTTTTTGAATTAAAGCTATACAAAAAAAAATAATTATATCCTAGGTAACCTTAAGTACGTATAGTTTTTGTTTTTATTTTTTAGATCTTATAATTAGTTTTTTTTGTTTAATTAGGTTTATTAGGTTAGCTTTTTAGAAAATATTAGATAAAAGGTCTATAGTTAATATAGGACTTAGTATTTTGTTAGGCAGAACTAATACTATTGTTTTTTTTTTTAGTTTTTCTAGCATTAATTATAAAAAGCTTAGCTATTTTTTTTAATAAAGCATTAGCTACTATATTTTTTTGTTTTAGTTAGTATTAAAAAATAATATTAAAGTTTAATAAAAAGTTAGCCTAGTATACTTATTATATTAATAAAATCTATTTATTTAAAAAATATAATAAAGTTTAATAATTAGTTACTATAAAAAACTTAGTTCTGAGGAGCTTTAAGTAGTAATATTCTAAAATTTATACTATTATTAAAAGTTTATAGTTTTAAATTAGGTAGGCTTGCTTAATTAGTATTATTGTTTTAAAAAAATATTTTATAAAGTTTAAAGTTATATTTTTTTATTATTGCTAGATAATTTTTCTTGTTATATTATATAAAGTATTTGTTTTTATTTGTATTGGTTAGCCGGGCCTAAAAAAGGCTAGAACAAATGTTTTATATATTAATAGTTTTATATGTTCAAAAGCTTGTTTTTGTTCTAGTTCTATTATAAACAGCTTATTTTTTTTTAGTAGTTAATTTAAAAAAGCAGCAATTTTACTAGTATAAGAAGTAAATATACAAATATAATTATAAAGCCTAAAAAATAACCGGATTAATTTAGTATTTTTAAAATTATTAAAATCCTAATTTAAAATTGCTCAGACTTTTATAAAATTAATTCTAATTTTTATTTTAGTTTTTATAACTATTTCTAAATAATTAATAATAAATATATTAAAACAAAACTTTTTAATATTTTTTTAATATTTAGCTTAATATAAGCAATAAATTACTTTTTTATAATAAGTCTAGTATTATTTTTTAGTTTTGGAATAAATTAAAACATTATTTATATAAGCACTTATAAATTTGTTTAAAAGTTTTTAAATATATATATTAATAAAAGCTTGCTACTAAGCAGGTCTTATTTT
Organism: Ustulina deusta; assembly: GCA_023159155.1. Classification (NCBI taxonomy): domain Eukaryota; kingdom Fungi; phylum Ascomycota; class Sordariomycetes; order Xylariales; family Xylariaceae; genus Ustulina; species Ustulina deusta. The sequence continues at coordinate 54,114 of JAJNNX010000071.1, read as the reverse complement.
TAAACTAAATAATAAAACTGTTTATTAAAATATTTTTTTATAGATTTAGAAAAAAATAAAATAATATAATTTTATAATTAACAATAATTAATAAAAAGCTTTAATAATATCTAGTTTTATAAAGCAAATAATATTACAATAATTAAATATAGTATTACTAATATTTAGAGCTAGTATAATTTAGTTTTTTAAATATATATTTTTTTATTAGTAATTAATTATAAACTTATATTTAGTTAACCTAAGTTTAAGTATAAATAAAACAAAGGTAGTATTTAGGTTTATGTTTTGTTTAATAAAGTTTATAGCTAGTAGTTTATTTATAAACTTTTTTTTAAATAAAATAAACTATATAAATATTTAGTACTAATAGGGCCTAAAGGCATGTTTTTTATTATTAAGTTCTAGTACTATATTAAATCTTAGTTATAATAGTAGTAAAGTTTTGGATTTTTTTTTTAAAAAGAATTTTTTTAAATATAATAATTAAAAAAGCAAAAAGCTTTATATTAACTTTATATGGTTAGGGGTTTTTTTTTTTAAAAAATAAAATTGGTTTATTATTAAAAGTTTTTTATAGTACTATTTAATTGATTTAAGTTTATTTTCTTTATAAAGTATTAATTATTTTTAAGTTTTTTTTAAGTAGCTTAATATAATTATTTTTAGTTGTTACAAACTTAATTATAATAGGCTCTTTTAGAGTTTTTTTAGTTAGTTGTTTTTATTTATTCTAGTAGAAGTAATTCTAAAAGTTTTACATAATTTTTTTAATAGTAGCTTAGTTTTTTTTTTTAGGAGTTATTATATGGACCCTTTTTGTTTCAAGTTTAGGGGTCTTAGGTCTTTTTTGCGTTTTTTTAGTTTTAGTTATTTTTAGAATAATTGTTTTATTTTTAAAAAGTTATTTTAATATTTAATAATATTTTTCTAATGCTTAATTGTATTAATTAGTATTTTTTTATATTCTAGGTCTATATTTTATTATTTATAATTAAAAAGTTTAATTATAATTATTAGTAAAAATTGAGCTAATAAAAATAGATTATTTAACTAGATTAATTATTGTTTTTAGGTTTTTATTAAAACATTTTGTTTTATTAACTATTTAATATTAATAATAATATTATAATTAAGGTTAATAATTTAAAATATTTAATTTTTGAATTATTAACTATTAATTTTTATAATATATATTAAATATTTATAAATTTTGCTAACTATTTTGCTTTAGTAGTTATAAAGCTTTTAAAGTTTGGCTAAACAAACTATTTTTATTTTTAACTATTGCTTAACTTGTTATATAAACTTATAGCTAATTATTAAAAAAATATAAGCTCCGGTATTATATAAAGCTAAAGTTTCTATTTTAATACTATTAACTTATAATTAGGTAAATATTTTAAAAATAATTGATTTGTTTTAGCTATATATTTTAATTAAAATAAATAAAAAAACTAATAAAAAGATTTCTATTAGTTCTACTTGTTTTCTAAATTAGATAAACTACTAGAGCTGTTCTTATTATAGACTTGTTTTGCTAGTTAAACGCCTAAGAATTTAAGCTTTTAGTTAAAGCAGTTCATTAATAAATGTTTTTTTTTATTACAAATAAAACAGGTCTTATTATTTTAATAAGCTTTTTTTTTTTCTATAGTTAGCGCTTATTTTAATTATTTTAAAATAAATATTTTAGAACTTTTAAAATTACCTAAAAGTTAATAAGCAGGTTTGCTAAAAGTTTAATGATTTAAGTTAGATCTTTGCTTAGTTAAACTAGTAAGTTTAATTTTTTAATAGTTTTTATAAGCTTGTTTAGTATTGTATATTAATTTAATAATTTGATTAATAAATAATTTATAAAAAATATTTAAATTTATAAAAGTTTTATATAAATTTTTTCTTAAGTTTATATAAAAATAGTTTTATAATTTATATTTTTATTATAACTTAGTAAATTAATACTTTAAAGCCAAACTATTAAATATAAAAATAAATTTATTAATATTTTTATTAGTTATATATATATAAACTTAAAATATTTTATAAATAATAAATGTTTAATTAAAATTATAATAAACTTTTAATAAAACTTAGATTATTTTAATAATATTACTAAATAGTTTTTTAATTAAATAAAAGCATATTTTTATTAATTTTTTAGTATATTTTTTTAATTAGCTTATAAAATATTAAAGTTAGCTATTTTTAGTTTAAAATATAATAATATTTTTATTTAGCTTTTTTATTAGTTTATAAACCTAGTTATTAAGTAAAACTTTATTTTTTGCAAACTTGCTAGAATTAGTTTTTTATATTTTAGATTTTTTAGTATAAGTAAGGTTTAAAGCGCTAAAAAATAAACTAATAAAATAAAAAATAAATAAAGCAATAAAACTAGAAAGTTTAAAGTTAATATTTTTAAATATACTTTTTATTATTAAATTATAATTATTTTTTAAAAGTACTAAAGTAAACATATTAAAAAATTAGTGCTTTATTTTTTTTATTTATTAAAAAAGTTCTACTAAAACTAATACAAAGTTATAAGCCTATATAGCTATAATATTTACTAATATATTTCTAAATATATTATTTATTTTAAGTTGTTTTAGTTCTAGTTTAGATTTTGCTTTTTTAAGTTTTAATTTTTAATTTCTTTTTTAATTTTTTCTTTAAATATTAGTTCGCCTAAAGCGTTTATAAAAAAGTCTAGTACTTAATCCTTTTTTTTTTAAAAAAATTTTTTTTTTTAAGATTATTTAATAGTAAAAAGCTAGTTATAATTAAAAATTAAATTATTTTAATTATTTAAAGTTAGGTTTTTTATAAATTATTAGTTTTTAAGTAGTATAAAAGTTAAAAATCTTATTAGGGTTATATTAAAGTTAGGTTTATATTATAAAATATATAATCTTTTATGTTAAATATATAATTAAAAAAAAAGTTTATTTATATTTTGCTAATTATAATAAAATAAAAAATCTATATTTATTAAATATTTATTAATAAATAATTAGTAAGTTTAGAGTAGTATTATAATTAGTTAAGTAAAGCTTTTATAGCTAGTTTATTAATACTATAAATAAAAACTCTAAGCTAAAAAAAAAAAAAAAAAAAAAAAAAATCAAAGTTTATAAAGTAGGTAGATATAGACTTTATATGTATAGTTGCAGAGTTATAGGTTGGTCCGTACATAGATTTCTTATCTTATTGCTATATAGGTCTGGAGTTTTTGCAGGTCTTGCCAAGACTGTATTGACTGTTATAACCAATACTTAAAAAAGAATCTAAAAAAGACAAAAGATTAGGACCTAAAAAAGCAGAATTTAAACTAGAGCTAGAACAACCTAAAATAAGTAACATATTTAAAAGTATATTAGGAAATATTGTAGCTGTGCAGGCGTATAACCCTGCATTAGTTCTAGCAAAACTTTTTTAATAAATACAAAAAATAAAGCATTAATTTTTTAATACGCCTCTCCTAGCACTTTTAAAAAATAATTGCGATTTAATAATAAAAAGCGTATTTAGAAGCACTAACTTTAAACTTTCTAGTTTTGCTGCCCTATTTGCTTTTTGTTTTGTTAGTTTATTTTTTAGCGCTTTAAACCTTTTTTATACCAAAAAAGCTAAAGTATAAAAAACTAATCTTAGTAAGCTTGCAGAAAATAAAGCCTTATCTAATAACTAGGTTTATAAACTAGCAAAAAAACTAAATAAAGATATTACTATGTTCCGAACCAAAAATAGCTAATTTTAATATATTATAAGCTAATTAAAAAAATATGCTAAAAACTCAATAAAAATATGTTTTTTTTTAACCAAAAAATTATTTAGTAGTATTACTAAAATAATTTAAGTTTTATTAATAATTTATTATAACTCTAATTAAGCAGTTATTATTTATAGAATATTTTGAACCTATATATATAAAGCTACTCAAAATATTAATAAATTTATTTTTATATTTAATAGCTTGGTTTAAAAGTATTAATTTGCTAAGTTATAATAAAAATATAAATTATAGAACTATTTTATATAAACTTAAAAAAAAATCTATATAAAGTTTTTATAAATTTAGATATTTTTTATAAATTATTTATTAATAAAGTTATTAAATTAATATATAATACTAAGCAAGTCTATAAAAACTATTAATAAATTAAATCTATTAGTTTAATTAAACAAAGATCTAACTTAAATAATTAAGTTTTTAGTAAACTTGCTTACTAATTTTTAGTTAATTTTAGAAGTTATAAAATATTTATTTTAAAATAGTTAAAATAAGCATTAATTGCAAAAAAAAAAAAGCTTATCAAAATAATAAAACCTGCTTTATTTATAGTAAAAAAAAGCACTTATTAATTAACTGCTCTAACTAAAAGCTTAAAGTTTTAAGTATTTAGTTAATAAAAAAAGTCTATAATAAGAATAACTTTAGTAGTTTTTTTTAATTTGGAAACCAAGTAGAACTAATTAAAATCTTTTTGTTAGTTCTTTTATTTATTTTAATTAAAATATATAGCTAAAATAAATGAATTATTTTTAAAATATTTATTTAATTATAAATTAATAGTATTAAAATAAAAACTTTAGTTTTATATAATATTAGAGCCTATACTTTTTTGATAATTACCTATAAGTTTATATAATAAGTTAACCAATAATTAAAAATAAAAATAGTTTGCTTAGTTAAACTTTAAAAACTTTAAAACTACTAAAATAAAATAGTTAGCAAAGTTTATAAATATTTAATATATATTATAAAAATTAATAATTAATAATTTAAAAACTAGATATTTTAGGTTATTAATTTTAGTTATAATATTATTATTGGTATTAAATAGTTAATAAAATAAAATATTTTAATAAAAACCTAAAAATAATAGTTAATCTAGCTAAATAATTTATTTTTATTAGCGTAATTTTTGCTAATAATTATAGTTAAACTTTTAGCTACAAATAATAAAATATAGACCTAAAAATATAAAAAAATATTATTAAATATTAAAACAACTTTTTAAAAACAAAACAATTATTTTAAAAATAAATAAAACTAAAAAAAAAAAAAAAGACCTAGGACTTCCAAACTTAAAATAAAAAAAGTTTATATAATAACTTTTAAAAAAAAAAAAAAACTAAGTTATTATTAAAGAAATTATATAAAACCTTTAGAATTATTTTTATTAGAATAGATAAAAGTAACTAACTAAAAAGACCTTAAAAAAACCTATAGCAATTAAATTTATAACAACCAAAAATAACTATACTAAACTATTTAAAAAAAACTTAAAAGTAATTACTATTTTATAAAAAAGTAGATTTAGATTAATTAAGTAGCACTATAAAAGATTTTTAATAATAAACCAACCTTATTTTTTAAAAAAAAAAACCTTAAGCATATAAAGTTAATATAAAGCTTTTTGCTTGTTTAGTTATTATATTTAGAAAGATTTTTTTTTAAAAAAAAACCTAGAATTTTGCTACTATTATAACTAGGATTTAATATAGTACTAAAACTTAATAGCAAAAAATATATTTCTAAGCCCTATTAATGCTAAATATTTATATAGTTTATTTTATTTAAAAAAAAGTTTATAAATAAACTGCTAGTTATAGATTTTATTAAACAAAATATAAACTTTAACGCTATTTGTGTTCTATTTATACTTAAACTTAGGTTAATTAAATATAAATTTATAATTAATTATTAATAAAAAAATATATATTTAAAAAACTAAATTATATTAGGTTTAAATATTAATAATACTATATTTAATTATTATAATACTATTTATTTTATAAAACTAAATATTATTAAAGCTTTTTATTAATTATTATTAATTATAAAATTATGCTATTTTACTTTTTTCTAAACCTATAAAAAATATTTTAATAAAAAGTTTTATTATTTGGTTTAAAAGTAAGACCTGCCTAGTAGCAAGCTTTTATTAATATATAAATTTAAAAATTTCTAAATAAATTTATAAATATTTATATAAATAATATTTTAATTTATTTTAAAACTAAAAAATAATACTAAACTTATTATAAAAAAATAATTTATTATTTATATTAAGCCAAATATTAAAAAAATATTAAAAATTTTTGTTTTAATATATTTATTATTAACTATTTAGGAATAGTTATAAAAGCTAGAATAATAATTAGAATTAATTCTATAAAAGTCTAAGCAATTTTAAATTAAGATTTTAATAATTCTAAAAATACTAAATTAATCTAGGTATTTTTTAGGCGTTATAATTATGTTTATATGTTTAGTTACTATACTAGTAAAATTGCTGCCCTTTTAAATTAACTATTAAAAAAAATAAACTATTTATAATAGGACTAGAACAACAATAACTTTTTAAACATATAAAACTACTAATATATAAAACACTTATTTTAGCTTTTTTTAGGCCCGGCTAACTAATACAAATAAAAATAAATATTTTATATAATATAATAGGAAAGATTATTTAGTAGTAATAAAAAGATATAACCTAAAAACTTATAAAATATTTTTTTAAAATAATAATGCTAACTAAGCGAGCCTACCCGATTTAAAACTATAAACTTTTAATAGTAGTATAGATTTTGGAATATTATTGTTTAGAGTTTTTTAGGACTAAGTTTTTTATAGTAATTAATTATTAAACTTTATTATATTTTTTAAATAAATAAATTTTATTAATATAATAAGTATATTAGGCCAACTTTTTATTAAACTTTAAAATTATTTTTTAATACTAACTAAAACAAAAAAATATAGTAGCTAATATTTTATTAAAAAAAATAGCTAAGCTTTTTATAATTAAAGCTAAAAAAACAAAAAAAAAAATAATAGTATTAGTCCTGCCTAATAAGATTTTAGGTTCTATATTAACTATAGACCTTTTACCTAAAACTTTTTAAAGAGCTACCCTAGTAAATCTAATTAAATAAAAAAACTAGTTATAAAATCTAAAAATAAAAATAAAAATCTATATATACTTAAAGTTATTTTAAATAGGACTATCTTTTTTTATATAGCTTTAATTATTATATATTAAAGTTAATATAAAACAATTAAAATATTAGAACAAAAATATTACTAGCTTTACTTAAAATATAATTATAAATAATATATATATAATTATTATAACTATAAAAAAAACAAAATATTATAAAATAAAACTTTTAGCTTTTTTTATTTATTATTTATATTAGCTATAATATAGCAATATATAGTAGTAAATAGTAAAGATATATCACTTAACTAATAGGGTTATAACTATATATAAGTGTTTATAAACAAGTTTAGCTGTTTGATTATAATTTTATTTAGCAAAAAGATAGATATTGCAGAGTTATTAGCTGCACAATACTATAAATATTTATATAGATTTTTTAGTATATTAAATATATAGATATTAGATAATGCAGGACTATTTATTTTCAAGTTTATAATAATAATTAATAGTTTTATAGGCATTAAGCACTGCTTTAGTAGTATTTACTACCTTTAGACCTAAAAAGTAATAAAATTAATTAATTAAAAACTAGACTAATAATTCTAGTTTTATATGAATAAATGCTAAAATAATTAAAGTATTTATTTTTTTGCTTTAGATTTTATATATAATTTTTTGTAATATTTATTAATTAATATATTATTACTAAAAGTAGTAATAAGAGTTAAAGCATAAAACTTTCTAATAGTAAATATTAGTAAAACTATTACAGATTTTAATACTAAGCAATAAATACTTAAACTAGTTTACTAAACCTAAAATGTTTAAAAAATAATATATAATATAGCAACTTTTATATAAAAATAATATAAGCTATAAGCTAATAAAAAAAAATATTTAATAGATTTTAAAATAAAAAATAAGGTCTTTTTTAAAAAAAAAAGCTTTGTAATACAAGTACTAATTACTAGATTAGACTTTTAGTTAGTTAAACTTTTTAAAATCTTAAAAAAACAAAAATTTAGCTATATTTTTAATTTACCTAACTTTTATAACATAAAAAACTTATTTTATACTAAATAATTATAAAAAGCAAACAATAATCCTATAATAGTTAGTAAAGCCTTAGCAAGACCTATAAGGATTTTAGACCTATATAGCAATAAAATAGGAAGTTTACGCACGGACCAACTTATAACTCTGCAGCTATATATATAGAGTCTATATTTACCTACATTATAAACTCTGATTTTTTTTTTTTTTTAATTTAAAGTCTTTATTTATAGTATTAATAAACTAATTATAAAAGCTTTACTTAACTAATTATAATACTATTTTAAGCTTACTAATTATTTATTAATAAATATTTAATAAATATATATTTTTTATTTTATTATAGTTAGTAAAACATAAATAAACTTTTTTTTTTAGTTATATACCTAATATAAAAAATTATATATATTATAATACAAACTTAATTTTAATATAATTTTAATAAAACTTTTAATTTTTATATTACTTAAAAACTAATAACTTATAAAAAATCTAACTTTAAATATTTTTATTTTATTTCTAGTTTTTAAATAATTAAAACAACTTTAATTTTTAAGTATAGCTAGCTTTTTATTATTGGATAATTTTAAAATCTTTTGTTTTATAAAAAAAAAAAAAGATTAAGTACTAAATTTTTTTATAAACGTTTTAAACAAACTAATATTTAAAAGAACATCCAAAAAAAACAAAAAGTTAAAATTTAAAAAAGCAAAATTTAAACTAGAACTAAAATAACTTAGAATAAATAATATACTTAGAAGTATATTAATAAATATTATAGCTATATAAGCTTACAACTTTATATTAGTTTTAGTAGAACTTTTTTAATAAATAAAAAATATAAAGCACTAATCTTTTAATATATCTATTTTAGCACTTTTAAAAAACAACTATAATTTAATAGTAAAAAACATATTTAAAAAGATTAATTTTAAACTTTCTAGTTTTGCTACTTTATTTGCTTTTTATTTTATTAGTTTATTTTTTAGTGCTTTAAACCCTATTTATACTAAAAAATCTAAAATATAAAGAACTAATCCTAGTAAGTTTGTAGGAAATAAAGCCCTATTTAATAATTAGGTTTATAAACTAGTAGGAAAGCTAAATAAAAATATTATTATGTTCCGAACTAAAAATAACTAATTTTAATATATTATAAGCTAGTTAGAAAGATATACTAAAAAATTAATAAAAAGATATTTTTATTTAACTAAAAAACTATTTAGTAATATTACTAAAATAATCTAAGCCTTATAAATGATTTATTATAACTTTAATTAAGCAATTATTATTTATAAAATATTCTAAGTTTATATATATAAAATTAGTAAAAATATTAATAAGTTTATTTTTATATTTAATAGTTTAGTTTAAAAGTATTAATTTGCTAAATTATAATAAAAATATAAATTAAAGGACTATTTTTATATAAATTTAAAAAAAAATTTATATAAAGTTTTTATAAATTTAAATATTTTTTATAAATTATTTATTAATAAAATTATTAAATTAATATATAATACTAAACAAGCTAATAAAAAGTATTAATAAATTAAACTTATTAGTTTAACTAAGCAAAAATCTAACTTAAATGACCAAATTTTTAGCAAACTTGCTTACTAATCTTTAGCTAATCCTAAAAACTCTCAAATATTTACTTTAAAATAATTAAAACAAGCGCTAACTATAAAAAAAAAAAGCTTATTAAAATAATAAAACCTGCTTTATTTATAATAAAAAAAATATTTATTAATTAACTGTTTTAATTAAAAGCTTAAAGTTTTAAGTATTTAATTAGCAAAGAAAATCTATAATAAAAACAGCTCTAGTAGTTTATCTAACTTAAAAAATAAGTAGGACTAATAGAAGTTTTTTTATTAGTTTTTTTATTTATTTTAGCTAAAATATATAACTAAAATAAATTAATTATTTTTAAAATACTTATTTAATTATAAATCAATAACATTAAAATAAAAACTTTAGTTTTATATAATACTAGAACTTATACTTTTTTAATAATTAGCTATAAGTTTATATAATAAGTTAAACAATAATTAAAAATAAAAATAGTTTGTTTAGCTAAACTTTAAAAGCTTTATAACTACTAAAGTAAAATAGTTAGCAAAGTTTATAAATATTTAATATATATTATAAAAATTAATAATTAATAATTTAACAATTAAATATTTTAGGTTCCTAATTTTAGTCATAATATTATTATTAGTATTAAATAGTTAATAAAACAAAATATTTTAATAAAAATCTAAAAATAATAGTTAATCTAGCTAAATAATCTATTTTTATAAGCTTAATTTTTACTAATAATTACAATTAAGCTTTTTAGCTATAAATAATAAAATATAGACCTAGAAATATAAAAAAATACTAATTAATACAATTAAGCATTAAAAAATATTACTAAATATTAAAACAATTTTTTGGAAATAAAACAATTATTTTAAAAATAACTAAAACTAAAAAAACAAAAAGAAAATTTAGAACTTTCAAACCTAAGACAAAAAAGGTCTATATAATAATTCCTAAAGAAAAAAAAAACCAAGCTGCTATTAAAAGAATTATGTAAGACTTTTAAAATTACTCCTATTAAGATAAATAAAAGTAATTAGCTAAAAGGACTCTAAAAGAGCTTATTACAATTAAGTTTATAATAAGTAAAAATAATTATACTAAGTTATTTGAAAAAGGTTTAAAAGTAATCAATATTTTATAAAAAAAATAAATTTACATTAATTAAGTAGTATTATAAAAAACTTTTCATAATAAACTAATCCTATTTTTAAAACGAAAAAACTTTAAATATATTAAGTTAGTACAAAGCTTTTTGCTTTTTTAGGTATTATATTTAAAAGGATTTTTTTTAAAGAAAAAGTTTAAAACTTTACTACTATTACAACTAGGATTTAATATAGTACTAGAACTTAATAATAAAAAATATACTTTTAGGCCCTATTAATATTAAATACTTATATAGTTTATTTTATTTAAAAAAAAATTTATAAATAAATTGCTAATTATAGATTTTATTAAACAAAATATAAACTTAAATACTATTTTTATTTTATTTATATTTAAACTTAGGTTAATTAAATATAAATTTAAAATTAATTACTAATAAAAAAATATATATTTAATTATTACAATATTATTTATTTTATAAAACTAGATATTATTAAAACTTTTTATTAATTATTATTAATTATAGAATTATATTATTTTATTTTATTTTATTTTTAAACTTGCAAATTTTTTTTTAATAAAAGGTTTTATTATTTAGTTTAAAAGTAAGACCTGCTTAGTAGTAAGGCTTTATTAATACGTAAATTTAAAAATTCTTAAACAAGTTTGTAAATATTTATATAAACAATATTTTAATCTATTTTAAAACTAAAAAATAGTACTAGACTTATTATAAAAAAATAATTTATTACTTATATTAAACCAGATATTAAAAAAATATTAAAAAGTTTTATTTTAATATACTTATTATTAATTATTTAGAAATAATTATAAAAACTAAAATAAAAATCAAAATTAATCCTATAAAAATCTAAGCAATTTTAAATTAGGATTTTAATAATCTTAAAAATACTAAATTAATTTAGTTATTTTTTAAGCTTCATAATTATATTTATATATTTATTTACTATACTAATAAAATTATTATTTTTTTTTAATTAATTATTTAAAAAAAATAAGCTATTTATGATAGGACTAAAATAAAAATAAGCTTTTAAATATATAAAACTACTAATATATAAAGTATTTGTTTTAGCCTTTTTTAAGTCCGGCTAACTAATACAAATAAAAACAAATACTTTATATAATATAATAAAAAAAGTTATCTAGTAATAATAAGAAAATATAACCTAAAAACTTATAAAGTATTTTTTTAAAATAATAATACTAACTAAGCAAGCTTACTTAATTTAAAACTATAAACTTTTAGTAATAATATAAATTTTAGAATATTACTACTTAGAGCTCTTTAAAACTAAGTTTTTTATAATAATTAATTATTAAGCTTTATTATATTTTTTAAATAAATAGATTTTATTAATATAATAAATATATTAGGCTAACTTTTTATTATATTTTAATATTATTTTTTAATATTAATTAGAACAAAGAAATATAATAGCTAATATTTTATTAAAAAAAATAACTAAGCTTTTTATAATTAAAACTAAAAAAACTAAAAAACAAATAATAGTATTAGTTCTGTTTAATAAAATATTAAGTTTTATATTAACTATAGATTTTTTATTTAATATTTTCTAAAAAGCTAACCTAGTAAACTTAATTAAATAAAAAAACTAGCTATAAAATCCAAAAAAAAAAAAACAAAAAATTATACATACTTAAGGTTATTTTAAATAAGATTATTTTTTTTTATATAGCTTTAATTTAAAAAGCTTATATGCCCCTAATTATTATATATTAAAGTTAATAAAAAATAATTAAAATATTAAAATAAGAATATTATTAGTTTTATTTAAAATATAATTATACATAATATATATATAATTGTTATAATTACAAAAAAAACAAAATATTATAAGATAAAACTTTTAGCTTTTTTTATTTATTGCTTATATTAGCTATAATATAGCAATATATAATAATAGATAGTAAAAACATGCTATTTAACTAATAGGGTTATAACTATATATAAGTGTTTATAAATAAGTTTAGCTGTTTAATTATAACTTTACTTAGCAAAAAACTAAATATTACAAAATTATTAGCTATATAATACTATAGGAGTTTATATAGATTTTTTAGTATACTAGATATATAAATATTAAATAATATAGAACTATTTATTTTTAAATTTATAGTAATAATTAATAGTTTTATAAGTATTAAGTACTATTTTTGTTGGGTGGCCAGGGGGTACGATATTGTATGTAACAAAGGGGTGAGATAAATAACTATATATATCGATCTATCTCTCTAACTATCCGTACAAAGGTAAGACCTTCGTACGGAGGATTCTTATATAGTAAGAGAATTCTGCATATATACACCGCCTACGCAATTGGACCAATCAGCCAATTGCTAGTGTTGTACGAATAGTCTTGTACGCAGTCGGCAGTAGCCTCGTGCGCAGTTAACACTATTATTACAACAACTTTAGTAGTATTTACTACTTTTAAACCTAAAAAGTAATAAAATTAACTAATTAAAAATTAGACTAATAACTCTGTTTTTATTAATAAATATTAAAATAAGTAAAGTATTTATTTTTTTGTTTTAAATATTATATATAATTTTTGTAGTATTTATTAATTAATATATTATTACTAAAAGTAGTAATAAAAATAAAAGCATAAAACTTTTTAATAGTAAATATTAGTAAAACTGTTATAGATTTTAATATTAAGCAATAAGCGCTTAACCTAGTTTATTAAACCTAAAATGTTTAAAAAATAATATATAATATAACAACCCTTATATAGAAATAATATAAACTATAAGCTAATAAGAAAAAATATTTAATAGATTTTAAAATAAAGAATAAAGTCTTTTTAAAAAAGAAAAGTTTTATAATACAAATATTAACTATTAGATTGGACTTTTAATTGGTTGGACTTTTTAAAATCTAAAAAAAATAAAGATTTAGCTATATTTCTGATTTGCCCGACTTTTATAAAATAAAAAACTTATTTTATATTAACTAATTATAAAAAATAAGCAATAATTTTTTATTTTAATAAATTTAATTATTGCTTTTAGTCAAAAATATTAATAGCAAAGCAGAATTTGAAATTAAGCAAATCAAACAATTAAAAATATATAAAAAAAATAAAAAGCTATAATCTTAATAATATTTAGTATATAGTTTAAAATTTTAAAAATATGCTAATTAAGCTTAATTAATTTTATAAAATTTATAAAAAAGTCCTTAGACTATTTATAAGATTATAAAAATAAATATATATAATAATAATTAATAAATTTATAAGCAATTATAAAAATAATAATAAAGTAATATAATATAGAAAAACTATATAAATTTAATATTATTAGTAACTTTGAGTTAAAATTATGTTTAAATCTTTAGTTTAAGAAATAAGTAGTGTAATAGTTAATATAGTCTTAGTAAGACCTGTAAAGATTTTAGACCTATATAGCAATAAAATAAGAAGTCTATATATAGACTAATTTATAATTTTATAGCTATATATATAGAGTTTATATTTACTTACCTTATAAATTCTTTTTTTTTTTTTTTTCTTTAGTTTAAAGTCTTTGTTTATAGTATTAATTGTTATAATCAGTCAATTAAAGCTTTTATAGCTAGTTTATTAATACTATAAATAAAAACTCTAAGCTAAAAAAGAAAAAAAAAGAAAAAGTTAAAGTTTATAAAGTGGGTAGATATAGACTTTATATATATAGCTATAGTATTATAAGTTAGTCCGTACGTAAACTTTTTATTTTATTACTATATAAGTCTAGAGTTCTTATAAGTCTTGCTAAAACTATACTAACTGTTATACTACTTTTTTTTTAAAACTAAAAGTTTAAACATAGTTTTAATTTAAAGTTATTAATAATATTAAGTTTATATAGCTTTTTTATATTATATTGCCTTATTATTATTTTTATAATTGCTTGCAAATTTATTAGTTGCTATTATATATATCTATTTTTATAATTTTATAGAAAGTTTAAAAGCTTTTTTATAAGTTTTATAGAATTAGTTAAGCTTGATTAGTTAGTTTTTAAAATTCTAAGTTATATATTAAATATTATTAGGATCGCAGCTTTTTTAAATAACCTAATATTATAGTTTTTTGCTTTTTTTTTATACTTTTAATTATTTGATTTGTTTGATTTTAAATTCTGCTTTATTATTAATATTTTTAGCTAGAAGTAATAACTAGATTTATTAAAATAACGGATTATTACTTACTTTTTATAATTAGTTAGCATAAAATAGGTTTTTTATTTTGTAAGAGTTAGGCAAATTAAAAACATCGCTAAATTTTTATTTCTTTAAGATTTTAAAAGGTCTAACTAATTAAAAGTTTAATCTAGTGGTTAATACTTGCGTTATAAAGCTTTTTTTTTTTTAAAAAAACTTTATTTTTTATTTTAAAATCTATCAGGCATTTTTTTTATTAGTTTATAACTTGTGTTATTTTTGTACAAGGGTTGCTATATTATATATTATTTTTTAAACGTTCTAGGTTTAGCGGACTAGTTTAAATATTTATTGCTTAGTATTAAAATTTGCTATAGTTTTGCTAATATTTACTATTAAAAAGTTTTGTGTTTTAATTCTTATTACTATTTTTAGTAATAATATATTAATTAATAAATATTATAAGGAATTATATGCAAAATCTAAAACAAAAAAATAAATATTTTAATTATTTTAGTATTTATTAATATAAAAACAAAGTTGTTAATCTAGTTTTTAATTAGTAAATTTTATTATTTTTTAGGTTTAAAAGTAGTAAGTACTGCTAAAGCAGTGCTTAATACTTATAAAACTATTAATTATTGCTATAAATTTAGAAATAAACAGACCTATATTATGTAATATCTATATATTTAATATACTAAAAAATCTATATAAACTTTTATAGTATTGTATAGCTAGTAATTCTGCAATATTTATTTTTTTGCTAAATAAAGTTCTAATTAAATAGCTAAACTTGTTTATAAACATATATATATAGTTATAACCCTATTAGTTAGGTGGCATATTTTTGTTATTTATTATTATATGTTACTATATTATAGTTAATATAAATAATAAATAAAAAAAGCTACAAGTTTTATCTTGTAATATTTTGTTTTTTTTATAGTTATAATATTTATATATATATTATTTATAATTATAGTTTAAATAAAACTAATAGTATTTTTGTTCTAATATTTTGATTGTTTTGTGTTAACTTTAATATATAATAATTAAAAACATATAAATTTTTTAAATTAAAGCTATAAAAAAAAAATAGTCCTATTCTACGTAACCTTAAGTATATATAGCTTTTTGTTTTTATTTTCTAGATTTTATAGCTATTTTTTTTATTTAATTAGGTTTACTAGGTTAGCCTTTTAAAAAATATTAAATAAAAGATCTATAGTTAATATAAAATCTAGTATTTTATTAAGTAGAACTAATACTATTATTTTTTTTTTAGCTTTTTTAGTTTTAATTATAAAAAGTTTAGCTATTTTTTTTAATAAAAAATTAGCTATTATTTTTTTTTGTTTTAGTTAATATTAAAAAATAATATTAAAGTTTAATAAAAAGTTAGCCTAGTATATTTATTATATTAATAAAATCTATTTATTTAAAAAATATAATAAAGCTTAATAATTAATTATTATAAAGAATTTAGTTCTAAAGAGCTCCGGGCAGTAGTGTTCTAAAGTTTATATTACTACTAAAAATTTATAGTCTTAAATCAAATAAGCTTGCTTAGTTAGCATTATTGTTTTAAAAAAATATTTTATAGGTTTTTAGGTTATATTTTTTTATTATTACTAAATAATTTTTTTTATTATATTATATAAAATATTTATTTTTATTTATATTGGTTGGCTAGGCCTAAAAAAAGCTAAAATAGGTGTTTTATATATTAGTAGTTTTATATATTTAAAAGCTTATTTTTGTTTTAATCCTATTATAAATAAATTTTTTTTTTTAGTAGTTAATTTAAAAAAGCAGTAATTTTACTAGTATGGTAGGTAAACATACGAACGTAATTATAGAGCCTAAAAAATAACCGGATCAACTTAGTACTTTTAAAATTATTAAAGTTCTAATTTAGGATCGTTTAGATTTTTGCAAAATTAATTCTAATTTTTACTTTAGCTTTTATAACTATTTCTAAGTAATTAATAATAAATATATTAAGAAAAAACTTTTTAATATTTTTTTAATATTTAGCTTAATATAAGCAATAAATTATTTTTTTATAATAGGTTTAGTACTATTTTTTAGTTTTAGAATAGATCAAAATATTATTTCTATAAATATTTGCAAATTTGTTAAGGAGTTTTTAGATTTATATATTAATAAAGGCTTACTACTAGGCAGGTTTTATTTTTAAACCAAATAATAAAACCTTTTATTAAAATATTTTTTTGTAAGTTTAAAAAAAAAAATAATATAATTTTATAATTAATAATAATTAATAAAAAGTTTTAATAATATTGAGGTTTATAAAACAAGTAATATTATAATAATTAAATATCATACTACTAATATTTAAAGCTAATATAATTTAATTTTTTAAATATATGTTTTTTTATTAATAATTAATTATAAATTTATGTTTAGTTAACTTAAGTTAAAGTATAAATAAAATAAAAGTAGCATTTAGGTTTATATTTTATTTAATAAAATTTATAGCTAGTAGTTTATTTATAAACTTTTTTTTAAATAAAATAAACTATATAAATATTTAATACTAATAAAGCCTAAAGATATATTTTTTACTATTAAGTTTTAGTACTATATTAAATCCCGGTTATAATAATAGTAAAGTTTTAGATTTTTTTTTAAAAAGAATTATTTTAGGTGCAATAATTAAAGGGGCAAAAAGCTTTGTATTAATTTTATATATTTAAAGTTTTTTTTTTTCTAAAATAAGATTGGTTTATTATTAAAAGTTTTTTATAGTACTACTTAGTTAATTTAAATTTATTCTTTTTGTAAAGTATTAATTACTTTTAAGTTTTTTTTAAATAGCTTAGTATAGTTATTTTTAGTTATTATAAACTTAATTATAATAAGCTTTTTCAGAGTTTTTTTAGCTAGTTATTTCTACTTATTCTAGTAGAAATAATTCTAAAAGTTTTATATAATCTTTTTAATAGTAGTTTGGTTTTTTTTTTTTAAAAGTTATTATGTGGACCCTTTGTGTTTTAGGTTTAGCAGTCCTAAGTCTTTTTTATATTTTTTTAGTTTTGGTTATCTTTAAGATAATTGTTTTGTTTTTAAAAAGTTGTTTTAATATTTAATAGTATTTTTTTAATGCTTGATTATATTAATTAATATTTTTTTATATTTTTAGGTCTATATTTTATTGTTTTTAATTAAAAAGTTTAATTATAATTATTAGTAAAAATTAAACTAATAAAAATAAATTATTTGGCTAGATTAACTATTATTTTTAGGTTTTTATTAAAATATTTTGTTTTACTAATTATTTAATACTAATAATAATATTATAACTAAGGTTAGTAATTTAAAATATTTAGTTTTTAAATTATTAACTATTAATTTTTATAATATATATTAAATATTTATAAATTTTGCTAACTATTTTGTTTTAGTAATTATAAAACTTTTAAAGTTTAGTTAAACAAACTATTTTTATTTTTAATTATTAAAAAAGTATAAGCTCTAGTATTATATAAAACTAAAGTTTTTATTTTAATACTAGTTGTAACGGTCAGTATAGTCTGTACAGTTTTAGGTACAATCTTGGCAAGACCCGCAAGGACTCCAGACCTATATAGCAATAAAATAGGAAGTCTATGCACAGACCAACCTAACTGTGCAGCTATATATATAGAATCTATATCTACTTATTTTATAAACTCTAACCTTTTTTTTTCTTTTTTTTTTTTTAGCTTAAAGTCTTTATTTATAGTATTAATAAACTAACTATAAAAATTTTATGTGACTAATCGTAACACTACTCTAAGCTTACTAATTATATATTAATAAATATTTAATAAATATAAATTTTTTTTTGTTATAATTAACAAAACATAAATAAACTTTTTTTTTTTAGTTGTATATATAATATAAAAAATTATATATTTTATAATATAAATCTAACTTTAATATAATTTTAATAAAATTTTTAATTTTTATATTACTTAAAAACTAACAATTTATAAAAAACTTAATTTTAAATATTTTTATTTTATTTTTAGTTCTTAAATAATTAGAATAATTTTAATTTTTAAGTATAGCTAGCTTTTTACTATCGGATAATTTTAAAATTTTTTTTTTTATAAAAAAAAAAAAAAATTAAACACTAGGCTTTTTTATAAATATTTTAAGCAAACTAATACTTGAAAAAAAATCTAAAAAAAATAAAAATTTAAAACTTGAAAAAGCAAAATCTAAACTAGAACTAAAACAACTTAAAATAAATAATATATTTAAAAATATAGCATTAAATATTATAGCTATATAAGCTTGCAATTTTATATTAGTTCTAGTAGAACTTTTTTAATAAATAAAAAAAATAAAATATTAATCTTTTAATATATTTATTTTAGTACTTTTAAAAAATAACTATAATTTAATAATAAAAAGTATATTTAAAAATATTAACTTTAAACGTTTTAGTTTTATTGCTTTATTTGTTTTTTATTTTATTAGCTTATTTTCTAGTGCCCCAAACCTTACTTATACTAAAAAAGCTAAAATACAAAGAACTAATCTTAGTAAGTTTATAAAAAACAAAGCTTTATTTAATAACTAAGTTTATAAATTAGCAAAAAAGCTAAATAAAAATATTGTTACGTTCTAAACTAAAAATAGCTAATTTTAGTATATTATAAGCTAATTAAAAAATATATATAAAAAAATTAATAAAAATATATTTTTATTTAATTAAAATATTATTTAGTAATATTACTAAAATAATCTAAGCTTTATTAATAGTTTATTATAACTCTAACTAAATAATTATTATTTATAAAATATTCTAAGTTTATATATATAAAACTAATAAAAATATTAATAAGTTTATTTTTATATTTAATAGTTTAGCTTAAAAATATTAACTTGCTAAATTATAATAAAAATATAAATTATAGACCTATTTTTATATAAACTTAAAAAAAAATTTATATAAAGCTTTTATAAATTTAAATATTTTTTATAAATTATTTATTAATAAAATTATTAAATTAATATATAATACTAAGCAAGCTTATAAAAACTATTAATAAACTAAACCTGCTAGCTTAACTAAATAAAAATTTAACTTAAATAATTAAACTTTTAATAAACTAGTTTATTAACTTTTAGCTAACTTTAAAAGTTTTAAAATATTTATTTTAAAACAATTAAAACAAGCGCTAACTATAAAAAAAAAAAAAGCTTATTAAAATAATAAGACTTGCTTTATTTATAAGAAAAAAAGGTATATATTAATTGACTGCCCCAACCGAAAACCTAAAGTTTCGGACGTTTAACCAGTAAAAAAAAGCCATAACAAAAACAGCTCTAATAGTTTATCTAATTTAAAAAACAATAGAACTAATAAAAATCTTTTTATTAGTTCTTCTATTTATTTTAACTAAAATATATAGCTAAAACAAATTAATTATTTTTAAAATACTTTCTTAATTATAAATTAATAATATTAAAATAAAAACTTTAGTTTTATATAATATTAAAACTTATATTTTTTTAATAATTAGCTACAAATTTATATAATAAGTTAAGTAATAATTAAAAATAAAAATAGTTTAGTTAGCTAAACTTTAAAAGCTTTATAACTACTAAAGTAAAATAATTAGCAAAGTTTACAAATATTTAATATATATTATAAAAATTAATAATTAATAATTTAAAAACTAAATATTCTAAATTACTAACCTTAGTTATAATATTATTATTAGTATTAAATAGTTAGCAAAACAAAATATTTTAATAAAAACTTAAAAATAACAATTAATCTAGCGAAATAATCTATTTTTATTAGCTTAATTTTTACTAATAATTATAGTTAAACTTTTTAACTATAAACAACAAAATATGAACCTAAAAATATAAAAAAATATAGATTAATATAATTAAGCGTTAAAAAAACACTATTAAATATTAAAACAACCTTTCAAAACAAAACAATTATTCTAAAGATAACTAGAACTAAAAAAACAAAAAAAAGACCTAGGACCCCCAAACCTAAAATAAAAAAGGTCTATATAATAACTTTAAAAAAAAAAAAAGACTAAGCTACTATTAAAAAAATTATAGAAGACTTTTAGAATTATTCCTACTAGGATAAATAAAAGCAACTAACTAAAAAAACTCCAAAAAAACTTATTATAATTAAATTTATAATAATTAAAAATAGCTATACTAAGCTATTTAAAAAAGACTTAAAAAAATAAATTTAGATTAACTAAGTAATACTATAAAAAACTTTTAATAATAAATTAATCTTATTTCTAAAAAAAAAAAACCCCTAATATATAAAGTTAGTACAAAGCTTTTTACCTTTTTAGCTATTATACTTAAAAAAGTTCTTTTTAAAAAAAGAAATTTAAAACTTTACTACTATTATAACTAAGATTTAATATAATACTAAAACTTAATAATAAAAAATATACTTCTAGCTTTTATTAATATTATATACTTATATAATTTATTCTATTTAAAAAAAAGTTTATAAATAAGCTACTAGCTATAGATTTTATTAAACAAAATATAAACTTAAATATTACTTTTATTTTATTTGTATTTAAACCTAAATTAATTAAATATAAGTTTATAATTAATTATTAATAAAAAAATATATATTTAAAAAATCAAATTATATTAGTTCTAAATATTAGTAATATTATATTTAATTATTATAATACTATTTAATTTATAAAACTAAATATTATTAAAACTTTTTACTCATTATTATTAACTATAAAATTATATTACTTTATTTTTTTCTAAATTTATAAAAAAATATTTTAATAAAAAGTCTTACTATTCAGTTTAAAAATAAAACCTTTTTAATAGCAAGCGTTGATTAATACGCAAATTTAAAAACTTTTAAACAAGTTTATAAATATTTATATAAATAACATTTTAATTTATTCTAAAACTAAAAAATAATATTAAACTTATTATAAAAAAATAATTTATTACTTATATAAGCTAAATATTAAAAAAATATTAAAAAGTTTTGTTTTAATATATTTATTATTAACTATTTAAAAATAGTTATAAAAACTAGAATAAAGATTAAAATTAACCCTATAAAGATCTAAGCAATCCTAAATTAAAACTTTAAAAATTTTAAAAATATTAAATTAATCCGGTTATTTTTTAAGCTTTATAATTACGTTCGCATATTTATTTACTATACTAATAAAATTACTGCTTTTTTAAATTAACTATTAAAAAAAAATAAGTTATTTATAATAGAACTAGAACAAAAATAAGTTTTTAAACATATAAAACTGCTAGCTTATAAAATATTTATTTTAGCTTTTTTTAGGCCTGGCTAACTAATATAAATAAAAACAAATATTTTACGTAATATAATAAAAAAAATTATTTAATAGCAATAAAAAAATATAACCTAAAAACTTATAAAATATTTTTTTAAAATAATAATATTAACTAAACAAGTTTACCTAATTTAAAACTATAAACTTTTAATAATAATATAAATTTTAGAATATTATTACTTAAAGCTTTTTAAAACTAAATTCTTTATAATAATTAATTATTAAGCTTTATTATATTTTTTAAATAAATAAATTTTATTAATACAATAAATACACTAGGCCAATTTTTTATTAAACTTTAATATTACTTTTTAATACTAACTAGGACAAAAAAATAGCTAAGCTTTTTATAATTAAAACTAAAAAAACTAAAAAATAAATAATAATATTAGTCCTGCCTAATAAAATACTAAATTTTATATTAACTATAGACTTTTTACCTAATACTTTCCGAAAAGCTAACCTAATAAACTTAATTAAATAAAAAAACTAGCTATAAAATCTAAGAAATAAAAACAAAAAACTATATATACTTAAAATTACTTTAAATAGGACTATTTTTTTTTATATAGCTTTAATTCAAAAAGCTTATATATTTTTAATTATTATATACTAAAGTTAATATAAAATAATGAAAATATTAAAACAAAAATACTACTAGTTTTATTTAAAATACAATTATAAATAATATATATATAATTATTATAACTATAAAAAAAACAAAATATTATAAAATAAAACTTCTGGCTTTTTTTACCTATTGTTTATACTAGCTATAATATAGCAACATATAGTAATAAATAGCAAAAATATACTACCTAACTAATAGGGTTATAACTATATATAAATATTTATAAATAAATTTAACTATTTAATTATAACTTTACTTAGCAAAAAAATAAATATTACAAAATTACTAGCTATATAATACTATAAAAGTTTATATAGATTTTTTAGTATACTAAACATATAAATATTAAATAATATAAGATTATTTATTTTTAAGTTTATAGTAACAATTAATAGTTTTATAAGTACTAAACACTGCTTTAGCAGTACTTACTACCTTTAAACCCAAGAAGCAATAAAATTAACTAATTAAAAACTAGTCTAATAATTCCGTTTTTATATTAATAAATACTAAAACAATTAAAATATTTATTTTTTTGTTTTAAACTTTATATATAATTTTTTATAATATTTATTAATTAATATATTATTACTAAAAGTAATAATAAAAATTAAAACATAAAACCTTTTAATAGTAAATATTACCAAAACTATTATAAATTTTAATACTAAGCAGTAAGCGCTTAAACTAGTCTGTTAAACTTAAAATATTTAAAAAATAATATATAATATAGCAATTTTTATATAAAAACAATACAAGCTATAAGTTAATAAAAAAAAACGTTTAATAAATTTTAAAATAAAAAACAAAGTTTTTTTAAAAAAAAAAGTTTTATAATATAAATATTAACTACTAGATTAAATTTTTAATTAATTAGATTTTTCAAAATTTAAAAAAAATAAAAATTTAGTTATATTTTTAATTTGTTTAACTTTTATAAAATAAAAAACTTATTTTATACTAACTAATTATAAAAAACAAACAATAATTTTTTATTTTAATAAATCTAATTATTGCTTTTAGCTAAAAATATTAATAGTAAAACAAAATTTAAAATTAAACAAATTAAATAATTAAAAATATATAAAAAAGTAAAAAATTATAATACTAGATTGCTTAACAAAGCTGCAATTTTAATAATACTTAATATATAGCCTAAAATTTTAAAAATATACTAATTAAACTTAACTAATTTTATAAAACTTACAAAAAAGCTTTTAGATTTTTTATAAAATTATAAAAATAAATATATATAATAATAGCTAATAAATTTATAAACAATTATAAAAACAATAATAAAGCAATATAATATAAAAAAACTATATAAACCTAATATTATTAGTAACTTTGAGTTAAAACTATGTTTAAACTTTTAGTTTTAGAAAGAAATAGTATAACAATTAATATAATCTGTATAGTTTTAGGTACAGTTTTAGCAAGACTTGCAAGAACTTTAGACCTATATAGCAATAAAATAGGAAATCTACGCATGGACCAACCTAACTTTGCAGCTATACATATAAAATCTATATTTATTTATTTTATAAACTCTAACTTTCTTTCTTCCTTTTTTTCTTTTTTAGTTTAAAGTCTTCGTTTATAGTATTAATAAACTAGCTATAGAAGCTTTACTCGACTGATTGTAACACTATTAATTTATAATTAAGTTAATATTTTAAAAAATAATTAATTTATTTTAGTTATATATTTTAGTTAAAATAAATAGGAGGACTAATAAAAGAATTTTTATTAGTCCTATAATAGAAAGACTAATAAGTATATAAATAAAAATAATAAATTAAAAAAGAATAAGTGCGTAGCAGAATATTAGAAGGTCTAATATATCTATGTGCGAGGTCCCACTTACAGGAACATAGGCCACCTAATATAAACCTGTCCTAACCTAGGGTATAAGCCACTATTCAAAGTTATTAGTTCGAGCCCCCTATAGATTTTTATTAAAATGCCGGGCACAAAAAAACCTTTTGCTAAGCTTAGCAAGTATTAACTATTTATACATATAAACAACTAGGGTTGTTTTTTAATTATTTATATCTGTATATTTCTACTTTTTTTTTTTAAACAGCTGCTATGTTGTACTAGAATAACTAATGCTTTTTTTATTGCTGCTTTAACTAATAGTTTAAGTAGTCCAGTTGTTTTTACTAGTAGTATATTTTCTGGCATATTTTTATTAATTGCCTTTCTAACAATCGCTAGCTCGGGTGCAGTTTTAACAAAAATTACTAATTTAATTATTATTTTAAATACTATGTTATTAAGTATTAATAGCTTAATTATTATTTTAAATATAAATTTAATTAAAAGTGCTTGTTTTATAAAAATTAATTTAGAAAAGCTTACGCCCTTACGTAATTTTTTTTAACGTCTAAATATATTTTTTAAGCTTTTTTTTAGTTCGTACTAAAAGTTAAGTTATAACTTGCGCTTATTTTAGTAGTCTTTAACAAAATCTTTTAAATAATAAAAATAGTACTTTAAATACTAACAATTATACTTATATTTCTACTTTTTTTATTTAATAAAATATTTAAACTTATTTTTATAATAATTAAAGTAATATTATATAATTATTTCGACTTTATAGATATTGTTATTATTATTTAAATTAAAATATTAATTAGTTTTTATAAGTCTAAGTAAAAGTGCTATATGTTTAAATAAATTATTATTATTTTTTATAAAGTATAACTAGGCTACTAATATTATAAAATATATTTAGTAATATAATAAAAAATCTAGTTTGTATACTAGATTCCCGATCCTTTGCTTAATAGTCCAAAATCTGGCTTTTTGCTACAAAAACTTTCTCAAAAGCTTGCCAAGCAAATAATAACTATTATATAAGCAAAAAAAAACTTTATTTCCTAGCTTAAATTAAAGCATACAATACTTCTTGTTGAACTGTTTTTTAGATTTTACTATAGCAAAATCTATTGCTAGCTTAGCGTTCTAACACAAATATTTGCGTATACTTTATACTTTTTTAAAAATATATCTATTAATCTGCTTAGTTATAATATCAAAAAGTTTAAATAGCTTAAATCCAAACAACTATTTGTAAAAAATTAATTATATAATATATAATTATATAGAATTAAAGTTCTATTATAAAACTAGTATAAACTTAACCTAATTAAACTTAGGTTATAAAAAGTTATAAAAATATATAGTTATTTTTATAGTTTAGTTTTTTTGTTTAGACAAACTATCTTTTTATAAATAGTAAGCCGTAATTATTAGCAATTTAGTATTTAAAGCTTTTTATATTCTTTTCTAAAATTTAGAAATAAATTTTCAATTTTGGTCAAATATAATTCCTTTTAAAATATTTTAGTTGTTTAGCAATAAGTAGTATATAAACGTAGCAGCTTATTGTTTAGCTATATATTTCTTATTACTTAGTATTAATAATATTTGCTTAAACATATAATATAATATAGTCAGTATATAATTATAAGTTTTATAGTAAACTTTTCCTATAAGTTACTAAAGTATACTAATTAATTTGACTAAAAGCAAAAATGAAATAAAATCTATTATAATTATTTATATAAACAGCGTATCTTTAGGGCAAATAAAATACAAACTTCCTATTAGCTTTAATTTATTAATATAATTAAAATCATATCTTAGGCAATATTCTATATATTTTTTAACTAGCTATAATTTATAATAAATAAAATAAAGCTTAAAGTTTTTTATTATTTAGTTAGAACTAGTATAATATTTTTTATTATATATTGCTATAAATATTTGTTTAAACATACTATATAAAACATAAAACTATTTATTACTTTTATATATATTATAAATTAGCCCGTCTATAATACAAAAAAAATACCTAGTTTTAAAAAATATTTTCACGTTTTTGTTAACTTTTTGCTACTTATTTATTATTAGTTTACTAAAGATCTTTTTTAGCTGTATATCCGCTTTATATATTAAACAAAAATCCTGTTTTTACTTATTATTTATAATAGTTTTGCTTAAATATTTAATTATATTCTAAATTAAATCTAGCACTACTAGTTTGTTTATTTGCTTTAGTTTACTATCTATATTTATTATATTTTATACTACGCTTAATTAACTAAGCATATTAGAAATATAGTTTAATTAGCTTAAAAAATAATATATTTAAAATCTATACTATAATAAATAAACAAACAAGTTTACTAGCTTATTATTAGTATAATTAGTAACTAATATAATCTGCGTTATTTGATCTATAATATTTTTAGTAGCTAAATAATTAATAAGTATTATAACTAGCCGCCTGTTTAAATATACTATAATATAAAGCTTTTTTGCTATTTATACTAAACAAGCAACTTTTAACTCTAAAAAGTTATACTTAATCTCTGTTTATAAAATATATTTATTTAAGTATATTACTAGTTCTATCTTTATAAAAAATATAGTTTTATTTAATATCTATTTAAAATCTTTTTTAGTATAAAATATTATTACTTTAAAGCTTTGCTTAAAAGACCTATTTAGCTAGATATATAGAACGTAATCAGAGTTGTAATAATATAACATAGTCTTAAAACAAATAGCCTTTTGGACTATATAAAAAAATACTAACTCTACTTAGCTTAGTTTATAATAAGTTATATAAACATAATATTTTTGCTTCCTAAAGTTGCTATTAATAACCTTACTTTCTTGTTGTCCCTTCACTAGAAAAACTATCTTACAATTTTATAATAGTTCGGCTAGTTTAGCATAGTATAATAAAAAATTATAAAAAAAGCTGCTAGTACTAAAATATTATTTAAAAACTTATAAGTTTTTAAAAAAAACAAACTATTTAAAAATTTATATATGTTCTTTAATAATAAATATCCCAAGCGTATTAACCTAAAATCTAAAAAATTTAATTAATAAATACCTAATAAAAAACTTTTTAAAAAATATCGCAATATTCTTTATTTAAAATAAGCCAAATATAATACCTAAATATTTAAAGTGCTCTTTATATATATTAAAAAAAATAATATTATTATTAATAAAACAATAATAAAACTATAAAAATAGTCAAAACTGCCTATCTATATACCTTTAAATATACTTAAACATATTATAAAACCCTATAAGGGCTATGTTTAACCTTTTTATACCTTAGGGGCTAATAATTATAAATTTATCTTTAAAATCTAAATAGACTTTAAACTAATAAAAAAAGCTAGTTATATTTATATAAATAATATAACGTTTGCCTAACAAACTACTAATTATTTTGCTTTATAAAAAAAAATTTTTTTATTAAAAATAGGAACTTTATTAAGCTATTACAAATCAATAACTACTTAGCCTTTATTTACGTTATATATTTTTTTTTAAATAACAAAAATAAAAAAAAATAAAAATTAGCTTATCTATCTATTTTATATAACCTATTTTATAAAATTTATTATATATTATATTAAAAACTTTTATATTACAACAACTCAAAAAATATAATTATAAACTCTATTTTATCTTTTACTAATTATTAACAAACAAAATTTTAAATTACTAATCTAAAAAAATATTTACTTTACTTTAATTTTTCCAAATATTATAAGCATTAATAATTTTAGCAAACTTTGCAGCTTTAAAAGTTTTTTTTATATAAATATCAATTCTTTCCTTAGTCACTTTTTTAAAAAAATCTGCCAGCTTTTTTATATTAAAAATAACATATATCTCTAAAATCTTAAGCTTAAGTAGCTTGTCTAGCACTAGCATATAAATATTATAAGCTAACAATACACCCGCTTCCTTAATTATATTAAATATAGCATTAATAAAAAAAATATTTGTTATACACATTTTGCTTGCCTTAAGGACTTTTATTATAAGCATTTACTAAGCTCTAAAAACACCTAAAATATATCCTCCCGCAGCTTTTATAAAAATTACTATAAATACTATCTAATTAGCTAACTTATTTATATCAACTATTATATCTATAAAAAAAAATATTAATTGCAATTATAGTAATAATAAATAATATATTAAATTTAGTATTTATAAAAATTATTAAATTAGTAATATTAAAAAACCCTAATCTTACTACTTTAGCTAGTAAGGTAACAAAGGCTATAGCCGCCACAGCCAGCGCTATTATTACTAACTTCTATAAACTAACATAACTTTTACTATCTTAATTCTCGCAGATCTACCCTAGCTTAATACTTTTACTAATTTTTACTAGTATTATAGCATTATTTATTACTAGTACTATATATAATATTTTTATATCTAGTACAATATTTATAATATTTTTATATATAGCTATAAAATAAAAACTATAATTAGTAAATAAAAGCTTATAGTCTACTTAAACATAAGCGCTTTTGCCACTCTATAATATTACCTTTTATATATTTACTACTTATTGCATATATTTACAGCTACGCACTATTATATCAAACATAATTATAAAGTTATTAAGTCTGTAAAAAATAATAATACTATATTAATAATTAATTATTACAATATAAAAAAAAAATTATTTTTAATAAACATACCTAGCTATAAATAGTTATTAATAATCCAACTTTTTTTTTTATATAATATAATAAAAAGTTTGCTATTTTTATTTACGCTACGCATATAAAACTTAAACTTGGCCTATATTGTTAAAATTACTACAATATTTCTAATAATAATTACTTTACTTTTGCGCTCTTTTATAGTATGCTTAAAGGTTTTTAAATAAAATCGGCTAATAATAGTCTTGCTGGTTTTTAGGTCACTACAAACTCTTACATCCGTTCCTATTAGGGTTAGCTGAACATTAAACCCCAAATAAATATAACTTAAACTAAACGCTTTATTATATAAATTAGCACTAAAAGTAGCTATAATAAAAATATTAGCGTTTAATATATATAAAGCTTTGTTTTAAACAGTAGTAATTATAGTTTTAAATACTAGCTTATAGCTAAAAATACCTTCCGGCTTAAGGACTACCTTATTTTTAGCATATAAACAAATATATAAGTACTAAAACAATACGTTATACAAAAGGAATTCTTAAGCACAATATCTGCAAATATATTAGGCAAAATTAACTAGTAATTAAGTATTAATTTTAGCTAATTTTTCTAATTTAACCTTTAATTAATAATAATATAAATAAAACTTAAGCATTACTAATAATTTATATTTTTTATAATAGTAATAATAAAGAAATATTAAATTAAATATATAATAAAAAGCACTACTATAGTAGCTAAACTTAGTATTAAAAAAAAACAGTCTTTTTTTGCTGCTAGACTATATATTAGCAAAATATATATAGTTATAGCCTTTATTACGCTATATATCTTTTTTACTTTTTTTATAATTGTAATCTTTATTATATTTTTTATTCTAGCTATAATTATAACTTTAGTTATATTTTTAACTATTATTACAATAGCAGTCTTAATTACTATTATAATAATAGTTCTAATTATTATTATAATAATAGTTCTAACTGTTATTACAATAATAATTTTAATTATTATTATAATATATTTTTCAATCTTAATTTTATTGGTTTTTTATTTATAAATCTTTATTGTTTTTTTTGCTATATTAAAAATAAGGTTTGTATTAAAAAAAAATATTTGACTTTTAATATTTTTTGCTATAGCAACAGCTACAATTATAATAATCCAAATAGCAATCTAAATAATTATTCTAACAAAATAATCTTAAAAATTAAAATATTTTTGTTAAAAAAGTATTAGCGCTGTTTAACAAGTACTTTATCTAAAGCTTTATATTTAGATATTATTTTTTAGTTTTACGCTTTAACCTATATTGTGTTTTTTTGATTTTTTTATTTAATTTTTGAAATTTTTTTTTTATTTAAAAGCATAAATATAATTTATAATAGTTTTTTTTTATTAATTACAAATATTTTTTATAACTTTAATCTAATTAAAGTTATTTTCTGCTAATATATTGTTAGCTTTAGTATAACAAAGCTTACACTATATATACTAAAAGAATATATTATAATTTTTAGCTATATTTTAAAAAATAAGCTTTCTTTCTAAGAACTTTTAAATAATTTAACTAGTATAGATTTTAAAATATTTTTCTAAATGTTTTATTAGTAGCCTAATTCTAAAAAATTAAAAAATTTAATATTATAAAATAGTTATTTTATTGTTTTATTATAGCAAAACTAATCCTACTAATAAATAATCAAACAAAAATTTAACTTAACTACTTCCTAATCCGCCTACTTTTAATATAATATTAATATAATTAATAAAAAAATAAATATTAATATAAATAATATTTTTTTTATTAGCTATAACCCTTCGATTATTAAAGTTATCCCATTCTAAATTAAAAATACTAATGTTGTTATATTTAAACCTAAATATTTCTCCTTTAATAAATATTGATTTAGCACTAGAGGTATTCCCTCTTAGCTATTGCTTGCTATTATTATTATTATTATTATTATTATTATTACAACAATTAGGGTTGCCATTGTTATTATCTAGTTCTAAAAAATCCAAAAGATCTCCACCCAATGCTTCGCATATTTCGGGCTTTTTTTTGTAGCTAGATCGCAGCAGAGAAAGTATTAAAGTTATAAAATTAAGTGCAGCTATATTTGCCATAAACCTAATGCTTAGTATAAAATATATAAGTTTTGCTTTTAAAACTAACGCTAAGCTTTATATAGCAAATATTTTTATTAAATTATTAAGTTTTTTATTTATTATATATAATATTCTTATAAATTTTTTTCACTAAATATAAAATTTATTAAATCTTTAATAAAACGTTTTAATATTTTTACGTATTAACAAAATACTAAAGTTAATTTTTTAAAAATATTTAATAAAAAAGCCTATTATCTCCTTGTTAAACCTAACATTTTTTATATAAAAGTTAAGCAGTAGATTTATAATCTTTAATACTAATCAAAAGCTTTATAAGTTATAAAAACTACTATGCTTGCCTAAGTCTAAGCCTAACAAAAGCTTATTTACTAAATCTATTATATTGTTTAATAAATATTTTAAAAAATAAAAATCGCCAAAACTAAACATAAACCAACTTATAAATAGTATAAAATAAATAGTACAAAATAAACTATATATAAAAAATATAAAAAAAAAATTAAATTAAATAAAATGTTTTATTAAAATAAACTACTAAATAAAATATACGTACTTAAATTAGCTAATAAGCATGCTCTAATTAATATTTTGCTTAGTATTTTTAAAGGTATCTATAATATTTACAAGCTTTTTTAATACTTTTAGTTATTATATACAATACAACCTTAGTAACTAATTAATTTTTAAAATATAAAAGTACTATACTAAGCTTGCTTTTTAGTATTAAACCTACTTATAAATCTTTGCAGAAATATATATAAAATACAAAAATCTATGTATAGCTTAGTAGTTATACTTACTTAAACAATATAACGTTAGTAGCGCTACTACAGCTTACAAAATACAAAGGATTGGTTTGCTGCTTTTAAAAAAATGTTTTTATAACTTTACAAAATCAAAAAAAACAGTATAGTATAGCATCTATAATAAAACAAAGCGTAGTAAAGCACCACTTTAATAAAAAAACTAATAAATATATAAATAAAAATAATAAATTAAAAAAAAGTAAATACCTAACAAAATATTAAAAGGTCCAATATATCTATATGCAAGGTCCCACTTACAGAAGCACAGGCCACTTAGTATAGACCTGTCCTGACCTGGGGCATAGGCCACCATTCAAGGTTGCCAGTTCGAGCCCCCTATAGGTCTCTATTATCCTACTTGTTTTTTAAATTAAATAAACTTTTAGAACTATTTTTATTATAGACTTTTTTTGCTTGTTAAACATCTAAACTTTTAAGCTTTTAATTATAGCAATCAATTAATAAATGCCCTTTTTACTATAAATAAAACAAATTTTATTATTTTAATAAGCTTTTTTTTTTTTTAATTAGTGCTTGTTTTAACTATTTTAAAATAAATATTTTAAAACTTTTAAAGTTAGCTAAAAATTAGTAAATAAGTTTGCTAAAAATTTAATTATTTAAATTAGATCTTTGTTTAGTTAAACTAGTAAGTTTAATTTATTAATAGTTTTTATAAGCTTATTTAGCATTATATATTAATTTAATAAGTTTATTAATAAATAATTTATAAAAAATATCTAGATCTATAAAAATTTTATATAAGTTTTTTTTAACTTTATATAAAAATAGTTCTATAATTTATATTTTTATTATAATTTAGCAAGTTAATACTTTTAAGCTAAACTATTAAATATTAAAATAAATTTATTAATATTTTTATTAGTTTTATATATATAAGTTTAAAATATTTTATAAATAATAGTTATTTAGTTAAAATTATAATAAACTATTAATAAAGCTTAGATTATTTTAATAATATTACTAAATAGTTTTTTGGTTAAATAAAAGCATATTTTTATTAATTTTTTAATATGTTTTTTTAACTAGCTTATAATATATTAAAGTTAGCTATTTTTAGTTTAGAACATAATAATATTTTTATTTAGCTTTTTTACTAGTTTATAGACCTAAATATTAAATAAGGCTTTATTTCCTATAAATTTACTAGAATTAATTTTTTATACTTTAGCTTTTTTAATATATATAAGGTTTAAAGCGCTAAAAAATAAACTAATAAAATAAAAAACGAATAAAGTAGCAAAACTAAAAAGTTTAAAGTTAGTGCTTTTAAATATACTTTTCATTATTAAATTATAGTTATTTTTTAAAAATACTAAAGCAAATATATTAAAAAATTAATATTTTACTTTTTTTATTTATTAAAAAAGTTTTGCTAGAACTAATATAAAATTATAGGGCTATATATTTATAATATTTATTATTATATTTCTAAATATATTACTTATTTTAAGTTGTTTTAGTTCTAGTTTAGATTTTGCTTTTTTAAGTTTTAATTTTTTATTTTTTTTAGGTTCTTTTTTAAATATTAGTTCGTTTAAAAGGTTTGCAAAAAAGTCTAATATTTAATTTTTTATTTTTTTTATAAAAAAAAAGATTTTAAAATTATCCGATAATAAAAAGCTAGCTATACTTAAAAGTTAAAGTTATTCTAATCATTTAAGAACTAGAAATAGAATAGAAATATTTAAAGTTAGGTTTTTTATAAATTATTACTTTTTAAATAGTATAAAAGTTAAAAGTTTTATTAAAATTATATTAAAGTTAAGTTTATAGTATAAAATATATAATCTTTTATATTAAGCATATAATTAAAAAAAAAACTTTATTTATATTTTGCTAACTATAACAAAATAAAAAATATATATTTATTAAATATTTATTAATAAATAATTAGTAAGCTTAAAGTAGTGTTATAATTAATTAAATAAAGCTTTTATAGCTAGTTTATTAATACTATAAATAAAGACTTTAAGCTAAAAAAGAAAAAAAAAAGAAAAGAAGTTAGAGTTTATAAAGTAGGTAGATATAGACTTTATATGTATGGCTGCAGAGTTATAGGTTAGTCTGTGCGTAGATTTCCTATTTTATTGCTATATAGGTCTGGAGTCCTTGCGGGTCTTGCCAAGACTGTACTGACCGTTATATTAATAAACTAGCTATAGAAGCTTTACTTGACTAATTGTAATAAATCCTTTATTTTAATAAATCTAATTATTATCTTTAGCTAAAAATATTAATAACAAAATAGAATTCAAAATTAAATAAATTAAATAATTAAAAATATATAAAAAAAACAAAAAGCTATAATACTAGGTTGCTTATAAAAGCTATAATCCTAATAGTATTTAATATATAGCCTAGAATTTTAAAAATATGCTAATTAAGCTTAACTAATTTTATAAAACTTATAAAAAAGCCTTTAGATTTCCTATAAAATTATAAAAATAGATATATATAGCAGTAGCTAACAAATTTACAAATAATTACAAAAATAATAATAAGGCAGTATAATATAAAAAAACTATATAAACCTAATATTATTAGTAATTTTAAGTTAAAACTATGTTTAACCTTTTGGTTTTAAAAAGGGCTAGTATAACAGTTAGTATAGTCTTAGCATAGTTAGTATAGTTTTAGCACAATTAGTACAGTTTTAGCAAGACCCGCAAGAACTCTAGACCTACATAGCAATAAAATAAAAAGTCTATGTACGGACTAACCTATAACTTTATAGCTATATATATAGAGTCTATATCTACCTACCTTATAAATTTTAATTTCTTTTTTTTTCTTCTTTCTTTTTTAGCTTAGAGTCTTTGTCCATAGTATTAATACACTAACTATAAAAGCTTTACTTAACTAATCGTAATACTATATCTATCCACTTTATAAACTCTAACTTTTTTTTTCTTTTTTTTCTTTTTTAGCTTAAAGTCTTTATTTATAGTATTAATAAACTAATTATAATACTATTTTAAGTTTATTAATTATTTATTAATAAGCGTTTAATAAATATATATTTTTTACTTTGCTATATTTAATAAAATATAAATAAACTTTTGTTTTTAATTATATACTTAATACAAAAAATTATATATTTTATAATATAAATCTAACTTTAATATAATTTTAATAAAACTTTTAATTTTTATATTATTTAAAAACTAATAATTTATAAAAAACCTAACTTTAAATATAGGTAGCTTTTTATTATGAGACAATCTTAAAATTTTTTTTTTATAAAAAAAAAAAAAATTTTTGTACTAAACTTTTTTGTAAACATTTTCAGCGAACTAATACCTAAAAAAAAATCGAAAAAAAAATAAAAAGTTAAAACTTAAAAAAGCAAAATTTAAACTAAAGCTAAAACAATTTAAAATAAATAATATATCCAGAAATATATTAAAAAATATTAAAGCTATATAAATTTGCAATTTTAGGTTAGTTCTACTAGAACTTTTTTAATAAATAAAAAAAATAAAGCGCTAATTTTTTGTTATGTTTATTTTAGTATTTTTAAAAAATAACTATAATTTAATAATAAAAAGCGTATTTAAAAGTACTAATTTTAAATTTTTTAGTTTTGCTACTTTATTTACTTTTTATTTTATTAGTTTATTTTTTAGCGCTTTAAACCTTATTTATATTAAAAAAACTAAAATATAAAAAACTAATTCTAGCAAGTTTACAAAAAATATTATTATGTTTTAAACTAAAAATATCTAATTTTAATATATTATAAACTAGTTAAAAAAACATACTAAAAAATTAATAAAAATATGTTTTTATTTAATTAAAAAATTATTTAGTAGTATTATTAAAATAATTTAAGCTTTATTAATAATTTATTATAATTTTAATTAAGCAGGTATTGTTTATAAAATATTTTAAGCCTATATATATAAAGCTAATAAAAATATTAATAAATTTATTTTTATATAAATTTACAAAAAAATTTATATAAAATTTTTATAGATTTAAATATTTTTTATAAATTGTTTATTAATAAAATAATTAAATTAATATATAATACTAAATAAGCTTATAAAAACTATTAATAAACTAAACTTATAAGCTTAATTAAACAAAAATCTAATATAAATAATTAAATTTTTAGTAAACTTATTTATTAATTTTTAATAATTTTTAAAAGTTTTAAAATATTTATTTTAAAATAATTAAAACAAGTATTATTACGGGCAAGGCTAGCCTTGAAAGCCTTGCCAATTAATAGAAGTTCCGGACCTCCGCCGGAACTCATAGAACTCCTCACGGAAGTACGTCAAAAAAGTGCGTCGGAACTCCGCGTTAGCAATACATTAATAGCTATATAGCCACAAAGACTCTGCTCTCGCAAAATCTTCTTTTCTCTTTTCTTTCCTTAAGTTAGTTAATAAACAGTATTTCCTGGCCATTCGGCTAAATCCTTTCACATATTAACTAACTTGAGCTGCTCGAAAGCAGCGTCTTCTACATCCCCCCAGCAAAATAAGGTCCCCTTCTTAGTCAAGGCCATAAGCAGTACTATAATATTAGCATACTTCGGTATAAATTACCTATAGAAGTTCGCAAAACCTAGAAAGCTCCTTACGCCCTTAAGCAACTTAAAAGCTTCCTATTTACGGATAGTTCTTACCTTCTCGAAGTCCATTTGTATTCCTACTCCAGCCTTAATAATAAATCCTAAATACTTTGTTATAATTACTCCGAATTCACATTTGTCAATATTAAAATATAAGCCTGCAGCTTATAAAGCGCTCAGAATCTATTTCATTTTTTTTAAATAGTCCTTTTTTAACCCGCTCAACCATACTAAAACATCATTTATATACGCAAAAGCAAAAATATCCAAGTATAAGCGTAAAGCAGCGTTTATATAGCGCTAAAACGTAGCAGAAACGCTAGACAGTCCAAAAAAAGTTATTAACTATTCAAACAAGCCAAACCTCGTACAAAAAGCTATTTTCTATTTATTTATTTTTTTAATATATAACTTATAAAAAACTGGTTAAATATTAAGCTTTATAAACTAACAAGCCTTAAAAAAGTTTGCTAGTATTTTTTTAATAAAAAAAAAAATATTTGTTTGCTTAAGTTATAACATTAAGCGCCCTATAATTAACATAAAAATGTAACCCTTTTTTTAGTTTTTTTGCAAAAAAAATAAAAATATCTATAAATAAACTACTAGCTCTAATATAACCTTTATTTAGCAGCTCTATTAGTATTTTTTTTAATACTACTAGCTTATTTTATAATATTTTATAAAAAAGCTTTTATAATACCTAAAGGTCCGTTCCTTTGGAGGTTTATAAAAATAATATTTTATAATTAGCTTTTTTATAATATAAAAAAAACTTATTTTTTATTGCTTTATTAAACAATAAAGCCTAATTTTTCAATTTTTTTAACAATTAAAATAGCAATAAAGTTAGATTTTTTAGTACTAAAGCTTTTATAATATCTACTAGTATAATAGCAAATATTAAAATACTAGCTGCTTTAGTATATTATAACTTTTTTATTTCTGCAGCAAAAACTATTCTACTGAATTAATATATATTATATATTTTTTTAATGCCTTTAGTTTACGGAATAAATCTAATCTCTTATGCCACGCTCAGTCAAGTAAAGCTTCTATAGCTAGTTTATTAATACTATAGACAAAGACTTTAAACTAAAAAAGAAAGAAAAAAGGAAAGAAAAAAGTTAGAGTTTATAAAGTAAGTAGATATAGATTCTGTATGTGTAGCTATAGAAGTATGGGCTAGTTTATGCATAGATCTTCTATTTTATTGCCTTGTAGGTCTAAAGTTCTTATAGGTCTTGCCAAGACTGTACTAACTATTATATTACCTTTTTTTAAAACTAAAAGTTTAAATATAGTTTTAACTCGAAGTTATTAATAATAGCAGGTTTATATAGCTTTTTTATAGCGTATTGTTTTATTATTATTTTTATAATTGCTTGCAAATTTGTTGGCTACTGCTGTATGTATTTATTCCTGTAGTCTTATAGGGGGTCCGGGGGCTTTTTTGTAAGTTTTGTAGAATTAGTTAAGCTTGATTAGCGCGTTCTTAAAATTCTGGGCTGTATACTAGGTATTATTAGGATTGCAGCCTTTCTAGGCAACCTAATATTGTAGTTTTTTGTTTTTTTTGTGTATTCTTGACTGTTTGATTTGTTTGATTTCAAATTCTGTTTTGCTATTAATATTTTTAGCCGGGGGCAATAACTAAATTTGCTAAAATAAAAAGTTATTACTTGCTTTTTATAATCGGTTAGCGTAAAATAGGTTTTTTATTATGTAAAAGTTAGGCAAGTTAAAAATATAGCTAAATCTTTGTTTTTTTAAGATTTTAAAAAAGCCAACTGATTATAAATCTAATCTAGTAGTTAGTACTTATGTTATAAAACCTTTTTTTTTTAAAAAGACTTTGTTTTTTATTTTAAAGTCTATTGAACATTTTTTTTTGTTAGCTTATAGCTTATGTTATTTTTATGTAAAAGTTGCAGCTTTGTGTGCTATTCTTTGAACGTTTTAGGTTTAATAGATTAATTCAAATGTTTATTGCTTAGTATTAAAATTTATAACTGCTTTACTAAAGTTTATTATTAAAAGGTTTTGTATATTTATTCCCATTACTACTTTTAGTAGTAATATATTAATTAATAAATATTATAAAGAATTGTACGCAAAGTCTAGAGCAAAAAAATAAATATTTTAATTATTTTAGTACTTATTAATATAAAAATAGAATTATTAATCTAGTTCTTGATTAATTAATTTTATTGCTTTTTAGGTCTAAAGATAATAAGCACTACTAAAGCAGTACTTAGTACTTATAAGATTGTTAATTATTATTATAAACTTAGAAATAAATAGTCCTGCGTTATTTGATATTTATATATTTAGTATATCTAAAAATTTATATAAACTCTTATAGTATTGTATAGCTAGTGATTTTGTAGTATTAGTTTTTTTGCTAGGTAAAATTATAATTAAGCAGCTGAACTTGTTTATAAATACTTATATATAATTATAACCTTATTAGTTAGGTAGTATGTTTTTACTATCTATTATTATGTATTGCTATACTATAAATAATATAAGTAATAAATAAAAAAAGCTAAAAGTTTTATTTTGTAGTATTTTATTTCTTTTATAATTATAGCAATTATATATATACTATTTATAATTACGTTTTAAATAAAACTAGTAATATTCTTGTTCTAATATTTTAATTATTTTATATTAACTTTGGTATATAATGATTAGAAACATATAAACTTTTTAAATTAGAGCTATACAAAAAAAGATAGTTCTATCTAAGGTAACTTCAGATATATACAATTTTTTGTCTTTGTTTTCTAGTTTTTGTAGTTAGTTCTTTTGTTTAATTAGGTCTATTAGGTCGGTTTTTTAAAAAGTATTAAACAGAATATTTATAGTTAATATAGGACTTAGTATTTTATTAGAAAGAACTAGTACTATTATTTTTTTTTTGGCTTTTTTAGCTTTTATTATAGGAAGTTCTGCTATTTTTTTTAATAAAACATTAGCTATTACGTTTTTTTGTTCTAGTTAGTACTAGAAAATAATATTAAAGTTTGATAAAAAATCGGCCTAGTAGACTTATTGTATTAATAAGATCTGTTTATTTAAAAAGTATAGTAAAGCTTAATGATTGGTTACTATAAAGAATTTAGTTTTTAGAAGTTCTGGGTAGTAGTGTTCTAGAGTTTATATTACTACTAGAAGTTCCCGGTTTTAAATCGGGTAGGCTTGCTTAATCAGTATTATTATTTTAAAAAAGTACTTTATAGGTTTTTAGGTCATATTTTTTTATTGTTACTAAATAATTTTTCTTATTGCATTACGTAAAATATTTATTTTTACTTGTATTAGTTGGCCGGGCCTAAAAAAGGCTAAAACTAGGGCTTTATATACTAATAGTTTTATATATTTAAAAGCTTGTTTTTGTTCTAGTCCTATTATAAATAGCTTGTTTTTTTTTAGTAGTTAATTTAAAAGGGCAGCTATTTTATTAGTATAGTAAGTGAATATATAAAGATAATTATAGAGCTTAAAAAACAACCGAATTAATTTAGTGTTTTTAAAATTATTAAAATCCTAATTTAAGATTGCTTAGATTTTAGTAGAGTTAATTTTGATTTTTATTTTAGTTTTTATAACTATTCCTAAGTAATTAATAATAAGCGTATTAAAACAAAACTTTTTAATATTTTTTTAGTACCTGGTTTAATATAAGTAGTAGATTATTTTTTTATAATAGGTCTAGTACTATTTTTTAGTTTTAAAATAGATCAAAATATTATTTATATAAGTGCTTATAAATTTATTTAGAAGTTTTTAGATTTATATGTTAATAAAAGCCTGCTATTATATAGGTTTTATTTTTAAACTAAATAGTAAGATTTTTTATTAAAATATTCCTTTATAGGTTTGGAAAAAAGTAAGGTAGTATAATTCTAAAGTTAGCAGTAATTAATAAAAAGCTTTAATAATATCTAGTTTTACAAAATAGGTTATATTGTAACAATTAAATATAGTACTGCTAATATTTAGAGCTGGTATAATTTTATTTTTTAAATATATATTTTTTTATTAGTAATTAATTATAAATTTACGTTTGGTTGACTTAAGTTTAAATATAAATAAAACAGATGTAACGTTTAGGTCTATATTTTGTTTAATAAAGTTTATAGCTAGTAGTTTATTTATAAATTTTTTTTTAAAAGGAATAAACTGTATAGGTGTTTAGTATTAGTGGGGTCCTAAAGCGTATTTTTTGTTATTAAGTTCTAGTACTATATTAAACTCTAGTTGTAATAGTAGTAAGGTTTTAGATTCTTTCTTTAAAAAGAACTTTTTTAGATATAATAATTAAAAAGGCAAAAGATTTTGTACTAACTTTATATATTTAAAGTTTTTTTTTTTTAGGAACAGGATAGGTTTACTATTAAAAGTTTTTTATAGTGCTATTTAGTTAATTTAAATTTATTTTTTTTATAAAGTATTGATCACTTTTGAATTTTTTTTAAATAGCTTAGTATTATTATTTTTAGTTGTTATAAACTTAATTATAATAAGCTCTTATAAAGTTTTTTTAGCTAACTGTTTTTATTTGTTTTAGTAAAAATAGTTCTAAAGATTTTATAGAATTTTTTTAATAGTAGCTTGGTTTTTTTTTTTTTTAGGGGTTACTATACGGACCTTTTTTGTTTTAAGTTTAGGAGTTCTAGGTTTTTTTTATATTTTTTTAGTTTTGGTTATATTTAAAATAATTATTTTAGTTCTAAAAAGTTGTTTTAATATTTGATAGTATTTTTTTAATACTTAATTATATTGGTTAGTATTCTTTTGTATTTCTAGGTTTATAATTTATTGTTTGCAGCTAAATAGTTTAACTATAATTATAGGGAAGAACTAAGCTAATAGAAATAAATTATCTGGCTAGATTAGCTATTATTTTTAAGTTTTTATTAAAATATTTTGCTTTACTAACTATTTAATATTAATAATAATATTATAACTAAGGTTAGTAACCTAGAATGTTTAGTCCTTAAACTATTAATTATTGATTTTTATTATATATATTAAATGTTTGCGGACTTTATTGACTATTTTGTTATAATAGTTGTAGAGTTTTTAAGGTTTTGCTAAACGGACCACTTCTATTTTTAGCTATTGCTTAACTTATTACGTAAATTTATAGCTAATTATTAAAGAGGTATAGGTTCTAGTATTATATAAAGCTAAAGTTTTTATTTTAATACTATTAATTTATAACTTAGCAGATATTTTAAAAATAATTAATTTGTTTTAGTTATATATTTTAGCTAAAGTAGGTAAAAGGACTAATAAAAAGACTTCTGTTAGTTTTACTTGTTTTTTAAGTCGGATGAACTACCCGAGCTATTCTTGTTAGGTGCTTTTTTTGCTGGCTGAACACCTAAGACCTTAGGTTTTCGGTTAAAACAGTTAATTAATATATGCCTTTTTTTACTACAAATAAAGCAGGTCTTATTATTTTAATAAGTTTTTTTTTTTTTGTAGTTAAGGCTTATTTTAACTATTTTAAAATAAATGTTTTAGAACTTTTAAAGTTTATTAAAAATTAGTAGTTAGGTTTGCTAGAAGCTTGATTATTTAAGTTCGATCCTTTTTTAGTTAAACTTGCAGGTTTGGTTTACTAGCAATTTTTATAAGCTTGCTTAACGTTATATACTAATTTAATAATTTTATTAGTAAACAATTTATAAAAAATATTTAGATCTATAAAAGCTTTATATAAGTCCTTTCCTAAGTTTATACAAAAATAGTTTTATAATTTATGTT
Source organism: Ustulina deusta (assembly GCA_023159155.1). Lineage (NCBI taxonomy): Eukaryota > Fungi > Ascomycota > Sordariomycetes > Xylariales > Xylariaceae > Ustulina > Ustulina deusta. Next base: position 11,383 of record JAJNNX010000071.1, on the reverse strand, counting down.
TTTATTGCAATTCTGCAAGTTAATACTTTTAAGCTAAACTATTAAATATAAAAATAAACTTGTTAATATTTTTATTTGCTTTATATATATAGGCTTTAAATGTTTTATAAATAGTAACTGCTTAGTTAGAATTATAATAAATTATTAATAAAACTTAGATTATTTTTGTAATATTACTAAATAGTTTTTTAATTAAATAGAAATACATTTTTATAGATTTTTTGGTACGCCTTTCTAATTAGCTTATAATATATTAAAGTTAGCTATTCTTAGTTTAAAAAGTAGTAATATTTTTGTTTAACTTTTTCCCTAGTTTGTAGACCTAGTTATTAAACAGGTTTTTATTTTTTGCAAACTTGCTAGGATTAGTTTTTTATACTTTAGTTTTTTTGGTATAAAAAGGGTTTAGGGCAGTTATAAATAAGCTAATAGGTTAAAAAGCGGGTAGGGCAGTAAAGCTAGAAGGTTTAAAGTTAGTACTTCTAAATGTGCTTTTTATAGTTAAATTGCAATAGTTTTTTAAAGGCGCTAGGGTAAACGTAGCAGAAGATTAGCGCTTTATTTTTTTTAGTTATTAGAGAAGTTCTGCTAGAACTAATATAGGATTGCAAGCCTGTATGGCTTTAATATTTTCTGCTATATTTTTAGGTGCGTTATTTATACTAGGTTGTTTTAGCTTTAGTTTAAATTTTATTTCTTTAGGTCTTAATTTTTTGTTTTTTTTAGGTCCTAATTTTTTGTTTTTTTTTTAAGTATTAGTTTACTTAGGATATCTGCAAAAAAGTCTAATGCAAAATATTCTTTTTTTTTATAGAAATAAAGATTTTAGGATTGTTTAAAAGTAATAGGCTAGTTATACTTTATAACTAGAGTTGTTCTGATTGTTTAAGTGCCTGGAGTAGAATTAAAGTGTTTAAAGTTAGGTTTTTTGCAGGTTGTTTATTTTTAGGTAGTATAAAGGTCAAAAGTTTTGTTGTAGTTATATTGAAGTTAAGTTTGTATTGTAAAATATATAATCTTTAATATTAGGCATACAATTAAAAAAAAAAAGTTTATTTATGTTTTATTAACTATAGCAAAATAAAAAATATATATTTTATTAAACATTTATTAATAAATAATTAGTAAGCTTAGAGTAGTGCTACGCTTAATTAAGTAAAGCTTTTATAGCTAGTTTATTAATACTATAAATAAAGACTTTAAGCTAAAAAAAAAAGAAAAAAGGAAAAAAAGAAGTTAGAGTTTATAGGGTGGGTAGATATGGACTCTGTGTGTGTGGCTGCAGAGGTATAGGCTGGTCCGTGCGTAGACTTTTTATTTTATTGCCCTGTAGGTCTAGAATCCTTGCAGGTTTTGCCAAGACTGTACTAACCGTTATATTTTATACTTTAAAATCTTTAGCTTATTTTATAGTAATTATATATTTATAAATAATATAAATTATTTCTAATTGTTTTATTTAAAGTTTTCTTAAAATAATATTATATTTTAAATAAAAAACTATATATACTAATATTTTTTATTAAAACTTATTAATATTAAACTTAATATATATTATTTTATTAATAACTTTTTATTCTATTACTATTTTTTTTAGTTTTTTTAAACTAATAAAAATATATAGTAATTATAAATATTAAATTAAAAAATTACTTATTATAACTATATATTTATAACTTTAATTAACTATTATTTTAATAATTAATATTTTATTGCAAATAAAATCTATAATAAAAAATAAGCTATTTATTAGCTGTTCTAACTTTGCTACCAAGCTTATAAAAATTAAATTTTTTATATACTTTTATTAGTAACTAAAAGCAAAAATTATTTATTTTTTAAGTTTTTATTATTTTTTGCTTCTATGCTTTATTTTACTGCTATACTAATAGCTCCTACTTTACTTTTAGTTTTTATAAGTTATTAAACAGAAGCAAACAAACACTTAGTAATAAAATAGCTACTTTTTTTATATTACAAGTATTGCTTATTTGTTTTTTGTTTATTTATTTTTTTATTTGCTACTTATTAGGCTCTAAGCTTATTTTAAGCAAAAAAAAAACTAATAGCTTTTACCTTTATTATTTTTATATTCTTTTGTATATTTATTACAAATAGCAAAAAAAAAGGTAGCTATCCTAATAAAGACCTACTGCTTACTCCCTAATTAGGAAAACAATAAGAGCTACGCCCCTTTAAACAACCTATTATAATTATTATATTATATATCTATTTAGCATAATCTAATAGCAAGTTGTACAAAATTAGCTTATTTACTAGTTAAACATTAATAGTTTTTTCTAAAATAATAAACTTTGTAGTATTGTTTTAAAAAGTACTACTTATATAAACAAAAGTTTTTTTTTATTTTAAAAAAAATACAAAAAACATTTTTAAGCTTTGCTTAAAAAAAAATAAATCTTAAGCTAATTTTTTTACTTAGTTAATATTAAAGTAGTACTTATAAAAATAGACTATAAACTTGGTAAGATTTTATATATTAGTATGTTTTTTTGCAATAAAGAATAGCTATATACCTGCTTTTGCAAAACTATTAAACATTTTATTAATAGTATAAAACTTATTAGTATTTTTTTTAATAAACTTAGTATTTTAAACTAGCTTATATTTTATAGCTGCTTTTTATATAAAAAACCTTACGTAAAAACTAGTAAACTTTTCGGGCTATTAAAAAAGTTTTTTTTTAAAATTATTAGTAAAAAGTTTATTAATAAAGCAAATAGATTTTTTATTAAATATTTTTTAAATAAAAACTATTTTTAGAATTATTAGCGCCAAGTTTATTATAAAATTTATTAGAATTTATAGCTTATTGCTAAAGAAAAAGTTGCTATAGAGCTATTTAGTTTTTGTAGCAAAATAATTGATACGGCTTATTAGATCTTTTTATACTTATATAAAAACAAAAATAATTAAATTATTTATAGTACTAAGCCGTTTGTTTAGTTTTTATTTAATAATTTAAAGTATTTAGTTGCTAAATTTTTTAAAAGCTGCTTATTAAAAAGGTGGCCTTTTTATAAAGTTCTTTATAACTTTTTTAGTATTACGTAGCTAATAAGCTATACTAACGCTATTTAGAAAAAACAAAATTAGTTAATATATAAAAAGATTTAGCCGAATAGCTAAAAAATACTATTTATTAACTAATTTAAAAAAAAAAAAAAAAAAAAATTTTGCAAAAGCAAAATCTTTGTAGCTATATAGCTATTAACGTACTATTAACACAGAGTTCCAACGCACTTCTTTAATATATTTCTATAAAAAGTTCTGTAAGTTCTAGCAGAAATCTAGAACTTCTATTAATTAGTAAAGCTTTTAAAGCTAGCTTTGCCCGTAATAATACTTGTTTTAATTATTTTAAAATAAATATTTTAAAACTTTTAAAAATTACTAAAAATTAATAAATAAGTTTACTAAAAATTTAATTATTTATATTAGATTTTTATTTAATTAAGCTTATAAGTTTAATTTATTAATAGTTTTTATAAGCTTATTTAGTATTATATACTAATTTAATTATTTTATTAATAAACAATTTATAAAAAATATTTAAATTTATAAAAACTTTATATAAATCTTTTTATAAATTTATATAAAAATAGAAAAAAGAAGACTTTATAAGAGCAGAAAACTTTAATATAGTTTAGTTTTTTTTTAACAAATTGTTTTATATAAATTACTAAAGGATTATATAAAATATTATTAATATATTTATTAAGTAGTTTAAATTAATAATTATATTAAAATTTAAGGATTATAACTATTTATATGTTTAATATAATTAAAAAAAGTTTAGTAGTTAAAAAAAAAATTTTTTTTATAGAAAAATATAGGTGCTATATTTAGGTTAATATATTTTTACCTATTTTAACTGCTTTAATAATACTAGAATTAAAAAAGCTTGGATTTAAAAAAAAAAAAAATTAGAATAATAACTAGTAGTAATTCTATATATAAAATAGTATACTATACTATATATAGCTTTAAAATAAATAATAAATTTTTTTTTATTTAATTATTTTTTAAAACTAAAATTATATAGTTTTAAAAAAGCTATAAAGTTCTAATAATACAATATTGTTATAGGCAAGGCTAGCCTTAAAAGCTTTGCTAATTAATAAAAGTTCTAAACCTCCGCTAGAACTTATAAAACTTCTTACAGAAGTGCATTAAAAAAGTGCGTTAGAACTCCGCGTTAATAGTATATTAATAGCTATATAACTACAAAAACTTTGCTTTTGCAAATATTTTTTTTTTTTTTTTTTTAAGTTAGTTAATAAATAATATTTTTTAGCTATTTAGCTAAATCTTTTTATATATTAACTAACTTTGCTTTTTTTAAATAGCGTTAGTATAGCTTATTTGTTATATAATATTAGAAAAGTTATAAAAAACCTTACAGAAAAACTACCCTTTTAATAAATAGCTTTTGAAAGATTTAATAATTAAATATTCTAAATTATTAAACAAAAATTAAACAAGTAGTTTAGTACTATAAATAATTTAATTACTTTTGCTTTTATATAAATATAAAAAAATCTAATAAATTATATTAACTATTTTGCTATAAAAATTAAATAGTTCTATAATAACTTTTTTTTTAATAATAAGCTATAAATTTTAACAAATTTTATAACAAACTTAGTACTAATAATTCTAAAAATAGCTTTTATTTAAAAAATACTTAATAAAAAAACTGCTTGCTTTACTAATAAACTTTTTATTAATAACTTTAAAAAAACCCCTTTTTAATAGCCCAAAAAGTTTACTAGTTCTTATATAAAGTTTTCTATCTAAAAAATAGTTATAAAATATAAATTAGCTTAAAATATTAAGTTTATTAAAAAAAATACTAATAAGTTTTATATTATTAATAAAATATTTAATAGTTTTACAAAAATAAATATATAACTATTTTTTATTACAAAAAAGCATACTAATATATAAAATCCTACCAAATTTATAATATACTTTTATAAGTACTACTTTAATATTAACTAAATAAAAAAATTAACTTAAAACTTGCTTTTTTTTAAGCAAAGCTTAAAAATATTTTTTATGTTCTTTTTAAAATAAAAAAAAACCCTTGCTTATATAAATAGTACTTTTTAAAACAATACTGCAAAGCTTACTATCCTAAAAAAAACTATTAATGCTTAGCTAGCAAACAAGCTAATTTTGCACAACCTACTATTAGATTATACCAGATAGACATATAATATAATAACTATAATAGGTTGTCTAAAAAAACATAGCTTTTAATGTTTTTTTAACTAGAAAATAAGCAGCAAATCTTTATTAAAATAGCTACTTTTTTTTTTGCTACTTATAATAAATATATAAAAAAATACAAAAATAACAGAAATAAAAACTGCTAGCTTTTTTTTTGCTTAAAACAAAGCTAAAGCTTAATAAGTAGCAAACAAAAAAATAAACAAACAAAAAATAAATAAGCAATGCTTGCAATATAAAAAAAGCAACTACTTTATTACTAAATATTTGTTCGCTCCCGTTTAATAACCTATAAAAACTAAAAGCAAAATAAAAGCTACTAATATAACAACAAAACAAAACACAAAAATAAAAAATAACAAAAACTCAAAAAACAAATAGCTTTTATTTTTAGTTGCTAATAAAAACATATAAAAGATTTAATTCTTATAAGCTTAATAGCAAAGTTAAAACAGCTAATAAATAGTTTATTTTTATTATAAACTTTATTTATAATAAAACATTAATTATTAAAACAATAATTAATTAAAGTTATAAATGTATAGCTATAAAAACAACTTTTTAGTTTAATATTTATAATTATTATATATTCCTATTAGCCCAAAAAAGCTAAAAAAAACAGTAATAAAAAAATTATTAATAAAATAATATATATTAAATCTAATATTAATAAATTTTAATAAAAAATACTAATATATATAGTTTTTTATTTAAAGCATAATATTATCCTAAAAAAACCCTAAATAAAACAATCAAAAATAACTTATATTGCTTATAAATATATAATTAGTATAAAACAAACTAAAAACATTAAAATATAAAAAACTAGATTTACCCTATAAACTAAAAACATTAAAAAAATATATAATATATATTAACTTAATAAAATAGTTTTTATTATAAAAATAAAAAAGCTATAATATACTAGAATAGCTAATATTTTAATATTTACTATTATATTAGCAAATATTACAAAAGCTTTAGTATTAAAAAACCTAACTTTACTACTATTCTAATTACTAAAAAAATTAAAAAATTAAGCTTTATTGTTTAATAAAGCAATAAAAAATAAACTTTTTTTATATTGCAAAAGAGCCAATTATAAAATACTACTTTTATAAACCCTTAAAAAAACAAACTTTTAAGTATTATAAGAGCTTTTTTATAAAATATTATAAAACAAACTAGTAATATTAAAAAAAATACTAATAAAACTATTAAATAAAAGTTATATTAAAGCTAATAGTTTATTTATAAACGTTTTTATTTTTTTTACAAAAAAACTAAAAAAAAAGTTACGTTTTTATATTAATTATAAAACGCTTAATATTATAACTTAAATAAATAAATATTTTTTTTTATTAAAAAAATACTAGCGAACTTTTTTAAAGCTTGTTAGTTTATAAAGCTTAATATCTAAGCAGCTTTTTATAAGCTACGTATTAAAAAAAATAAATAAATAAAAAACAGCTTTTTATACAAAGTTTAGCTTATTTAAATAGTTAATAACTCTTTTTGGATTATTTAGCACTTCTGCTATATTTTAGCGCTACATAAATACTATTTTATACTTATACTTAGATATTTTTGCTTTTGTATATATAAATAATATTCTAGTATAGTTAAGCGGATTAAAAAAAAACTATTTTAAAAAAATAAAACAAATCTTAAGCGCTTTATAAGCTATAAGTTTATATTTTAATATTAACAAATATAAATTTGGAATAATTATAATAAAATATTTAAGATTTATTATTAAAGCTAAAATAAAAATATAAATAAACCCTAAAAAAATAAAAGCTATTTATAAATAAAAAGCTCCTAAATTGCTTAAAAATATAAAAAAGATTTTAAGCTTTATAAACTTTTATAAACAATTTATATTAAAATATACTAATATTATAGTACTACTTATAGTTTTAACTAAAAAAAAGATTTTATTTCATTAAAAAAATATAAAAAATACTACTTTTAAGTAGTTTAAATTACTTTTTATATCAGAACTAGTTCTTACCTAATTTAACTTAAATAAACTTATAGTACTAAAAATAGATTGTTTTAAAACAGTTTATAGCAATTGCTTATTTTAATATAACAAATATAAACTTTTCTATTTAATAGTATACTTTTTATAAAAACTTTTACTTATAAAAAACAATTATAAAATTTATAATAAAAAACTTTTAATAATTATAAGCTATATAAATATATAAAATAGTAAACTATAGAGCTTTAAAAAAACATTCTTAATACTTTTAGATTATAAAAACCTAAAATATTTTATAATTTTAAAAAAACTTTTAAAAAAATAAGTTAGGTAGGCCAAGTTTTTAGCTAACTTTAAGTTTATGTTTACTTATAAAGCAAAAGCAAATAGTACTTAGCTAGATATTTTATTGCAAAAAAAAACAAAACTTACTTTTAAAAACAAACCAACAACTTATTAAAACAAATTTTGCACTATTTTGCTAAAAATAAATAGTTTTTAAACTATATAGCAACATAAAAATAAGCTTATTAAAGTTCTAAAAAAATAAACTATTTTTAAAATATTAAATCTTTATATATAAAAACTTTTAATAAACTTAAAATACTACGCTAGATCAGATCTCTAGCTACTAATTAATAGTTAAAACTATAAAAAATAATAAACAAAAGTTCTTACTAAACATAAAAATAAACAAAAAATCTTTAAATATTAATATTTTAAAATATAAAATTAAAATAAACAATATTTTATAATATTAAAATTATATATAAATACTAAACTAAAAGCTACTTTAAACTAGCTTAATCTAGAACTACTATAATTTAATATTAATAAAATACCTAAAAAAAAATAAAACTATAGCAATACTAGCTAAAAGCTACTTTTAACTAAACATATACTAGATAATATACTGCTTTATTAATAATTATAATATATATAATAAAAAAAACTGTTTAAAAACATAAAAAATAAAGCTTTTTTAAACTATTTCTAATTCTAAAGCAGTTTTAAAACAAGCTATCTATAGATTTATAATAAATTTTTTTATAATAAAAAATAATAACCTATTTTTTATTATAGTAATTATTAATAAATTAACCAAAATAGTTATTATTAAAACTATATAATTAATAAATATAAAAAGATATATTAAACAGTTTATATACTACTTTTAATACTTTTATAAATTCCTAAAAATAATTACTAGCAATAAAAAAACAAATTAAATAAAAAGTTTCTAACAATACTTTTACAAACTAATTAAAATAAAACAAACACTAAATATTGCTTATTATCCCAAAACAAATAATACTATAAAAAAAGCTAACTAAAAAGTTTTAGCTTATTTCTATATATTTATTGCTTATATATAACTAGATTAAAAAGCACTACTACTAAACGTAATATTAGCAATTAATAATAAAACCTTTTTTATAACAAAACTAAACCTATTTTTTACCTAATACAAATATTATATAAACCTAATTAAACTAATAATTTATTTGTTTATACTAGCTAAAAAATTGAAAATATTAGCTAAAACATTTATTTAATAATTAAAAAACGCTTAAAAGTTCGCCTAAACTACTATAGCTGCAATATAACAATACATAAAAGAAATAGCTAATAATAAGCGCAGTCCTATGGACCGCTTTAAAAAAAAAGATTAAGTATAACTAAACCTAAAAAATATTACTATAAACTAACCTTTCTAAAAACTAATATAGCTCTACTTTAAATATAAAGTAATTAAAGTTATAAGCTTTTATATAATAAAGCTAAATATTTTTAAAAAAAAATATAATTATTTTTATATTAATTTTTTATAATAAGCAGTTATAAACTTTTTTTTATTATAAATTAACCTAAATATATAACTATTAGTAGTACTACTTAAAAGCAATAAATTTTAAGTAAAAAACATTCTATAAACAAAAAATAAGCAAAAGAAAAAACTAAAATAAGCCTATTTGCTACAAAGTTAAAGTTAAATAGGCCGGTTATTAATAACCCATATAAAAACCCTTTAATAATTTTACTAATACTGCAGTTTTAAAGCAGTTCAAAACTAAGCATAAAAACGCTTATATATACAAAAGCTTTATTATTAAAAAAAAAGCTAACAAAAACAAACCAGCTAGTAAGCTAGTATAGTTTATGTTATAATTAAGAATTTTTTTTTTTTTTTATTACTAATATTATAAGTTATTACAGGCCAAAAAACAAAAATCAAACGCACAAAGAACTAAAAAAAAAACCTACCAAAAGCATTTATATTAATTTTTAGCTTAACTATATTATAAAACTAATACTAAGCAGCTATAAAGCTACTAAACCTCTATATTATCTTTATTTTTATTATTAGCTTTATTTATTCTACCAAAATATAACCGCTTATAAGCAAAGCTTAAAGCGCTACTAAACTATTTTTTAACAGATATATAAACAAAAAGACCAAGCTTATTAATAAATACCGAACTACTAAAGCCTAAAAACAAATATTGTATATAAATACTTATTATATATCTAATAATGCTTAAATAATTATTAATAATTACAGAGCTATTAGCGAGCTATTTTATACCTAAAACATAATATTTAATAACTATTATATTACGTTTAATAGCTATAGTTATATATTTAAGAACTACTAAATATACTTAATTATTTATTTAGTACTTATTAGTAAACAAATAGCTATAACTAAACAAAAAAAATAGCTAATATATTTAAAAAAGTTTTTTTTTAACACTAAAAAAAATTAATAACTAACTTATACTTAACGTACAGATTAAAAACAGCTTACTAAACAACTAGCTTTAAAACTAGTAGTTTTTTATTTTTTAATACTTACTATTACAAATTAACAAACATTAAACTATTTATAAGCAAAAGAAAAGCGCTTAATTATTAATGTTTTAATAGTTATAAATATAAGCACTATTAAACAAGCGCTTAAACATAACAACTATTTTAAATATATAAACTAGCTATATATAAATAAAAAAATTAGCAACTATAAATAGCAAAAAAATAATAAGTAAACAGTTAACTTATAATACTATACAAATAACTAAAGTTTTTATTTGGGCTAGCATAGTATTTATATTGCTTACTAGTTCCTAAACAATAAATTAATAAAATACAAACATATACTAAGCCTAAAAATAGCCAATCTTATATATTTATATAAAAATAGCAAAAATGTTTTATAAGCTAGGTAATATACTAAACTATTTATTAATAAATAAAAAGCAAAAAAAAGCAATACTTTGCTTAGTTTAAAACATAAAAATACGCAAATATTAAATATATTATAAATAAAAGTTATATGTTTGTCCTGGAGCAAAAGCAGTATATTTGCAGCTAATAAGCAATAAAAAAACAAAAAACAAAAGAACAAAAGCTAAGCTAGCTACTAAACATATATAAGCTGCTTTATATTAAACAAATAATAAAAACAAACATATAATAAATATACTACTTCTTGCAATAAAACAAAAAAAAAGCACTTAATAAAAAAAAAAGGGCTACTTACTAATTAATATTATTACTAAAAAAAAAAAAGAAAAAAAAAAAAAGTTAAAAGGGCTAAAAAAAGTTTATATAAACTTAGTTAAAGCAGTAAGCAGTAGCAATAAATAGGTTAGTACATATTAGCAATATATTAGCTAAACAAGTGTATATATTGCTTAAAAAATATATATATTGCTTAAAAAAAGCATATATTGCTTAAAAAAAGCACATTTTTTACGCCTATTAGCCACTGCCTATACGCTATATACTACTTATTTTGTAGCTCCTAAGCTAAAAACAAAAAAAAATAATATTATAAGTAAAGCTAGATTTAAAAGCTTTACTAATTAATAAAAGTTCCGGACTTCCGCCAGAACTTACAGAACTCTTTACAGAAATACGTTAAAAAAGTACGTTAGAACTCCGTATTAATAGTATATTAATAGCTATATAGCTATAAAAACTCTGTTTTTATAAAGTCTTTTTTTTTTTTTTTTTTAAATTAGTTAATAAATAGTATTTCCTGGCTATTCGGCTGAATTCTTTTATAAGTATTAACTATAAAAAAAAAGCTTATTAAATTAATAAAACCTGTTGTATTTATAGTAAAAAAAAACCATA